>VYXD01000538.1:271632-461115 GCA_013397195.1 Hylia prasina
TTTTTTAAGATAAAGGATTTAAAATCCAAGCCAGGCATGAACATATGTTAGTCTTCAATGAAAGCAGCCTTTTTTGGTAGAGGAAGGCTTGGTCATATTGGTACAATTCTCTATATATTGTATTGTAAAATGCTGTCATGCACAAATACAAAACAGCCATTTGTGGATTAAGTAAACTTCTGCTGCTTTACATTCTTAGTATAAACAAAAATTTATAATCCCTTCTTTTGCTTACCTGGGTAAAGGCTAGTGGTTTATGCATCTGAATATTTGATTCATATGCTTCAACCTGGTCTTACATGTAGAGGAGAGAATAATGCACTGCTGCATGGGATACAATGACAAAAATGAATCAGATGTCATTTACCCTCATCCAAAACAAAAAACTGCATAAATTTCATAAATAATCTTTTCTTGCATAATGTGTTCAGAAAGAGGCGTTTATGATGGAGTTAATTTATCCTGCATAAAACCAAACAGTTAAAAATCCCTCCCTTTCAGTTTTTCCCCTGCATACATTCATAATGAAGCCTTGCTTGTTTGAGTTTTTTGCACAGTCCTAATGCTGAAATGGTATTGCGAATTGCAGGAGGCCAAACAGAGGAAAGGAGTAATGTAGAATCTTTCTTAATACAAGTGCCAAATATAACCTTTAAAGGATAAAAAAAAGCAAACCATAGCAGAGGTCAATGTTAGACCTAATCTACTTAGCTTTTTGTGAGCTAGTGAAAAGCTGTCTCTGTGTTAGAGATTTCTGCCATCCTAGATTTGCTGGCAGGTCAGGCTTGTGAAGATGTATGATCCTTGACAGATATACCAGAAATCTTGAGTGGAAGCTAAATTGTGCTTCTATTACTGAGACATGGCTCAGATTATCTTACAGCAAGTGGAAAACTCAACTTTGTCAGCATGACAACGTCATTACAAGGAACTCTGTATAGGGTACTCTAGCCTAGAACTACATACAGAAAAGCATTCCTTAAACAGCCATGGTTTAAATATTGGTTTAAAGTATTTGTTTCTGGTGTAGCTCTCTTGATCCACTCCTCACTTGGGATACAGCTATACCACCATCTTGTGTTCCTCTTCCAAGACTGAGAACATAACCTGTAGAAAAGGCATACTCTAAAAGCAGTAATGCCTGCTAACATGCATTGGCAGGATCCCCACATTTCAAGTGCCACAGCTTGTATGCACCAAAAAAAAAAACTTCAACAGGATCCATCGTTCCCCTTCTCTTTTTCAAGGCTCAAACTATATTCAGTTTTGCTGTGCTTCCAGTTACACTTCTCTCCTAATAGTAAGCAGCTTCTTCATGCACGTGGATATATTGTTAGCCCTTACTTTGGCTTTTCCAAAGTGCAGAACAGTCACACCTGCAGGGTGGTTGCTGTCATAAGTTTGGCATAACCAGGGTACAAAATGGTTAACAGATTGACTGAATATGTAAAAATCAGACTCACCAGTATAAAAAAGTTTGGGGTTTGGCTGATGTTTCAAAATAGTATGAAATTTGTTTTTGAGAAAAAGGAGATTCAGTCATTAATTGTCAGGGTAGCTACAGCATGCAGTGTGTGTTTGAAATTAATAAATTTACCTAATTTATTTATCAGTTTATGCCATGATGTTAAGTATTTCATTTAGATATTAGAAGAGTCAAGTGCTCAGAACTGACAAAAAAGAAAAAAAATGAAAAAACAAAAACTGTGAGAAGGAAATACAATACTCAGGGTATTTATTATAAAGGGCAGTCCTAATAACAATGTGTGCATATAGAGGAAAAGAGTGGGGTAAAATTAAAGAAAACTATAAAAGTATAAAATTGCAGTTAGAATACATGCTGTGCTTTCATGTGACAGGAATGTAAAAGCACTGCTAACAGTCAAAAATTTACTTCTTGCATGGCAGCATTTAAGACTTTTCTAACCTTCTCTCAATTTTTTTTTTTTTTTCCCTAACCTAATTTCTGGGGATTTTTTTCAGTAAAATTAGTGCTTGGTATGAGTTCCTAGTCCCTTAACATCATCTGCATAGCTCTGGTTAAAAACCTATATCACTGTCAGAAACATAGCTTGATTGGCATCTGCTAATGAAACTACTCAGTTAAAGTGGAACTTTTATGAAATTTCCTCCAGATATCCTTTCTCTTGTGTAATTTTTTTTCCTTATCCTTTCTTTTATAATTTTTTTTCTTTTTGGAACAAATCCTGTGCTCACAAAAGACAAGGAGTCAATGAGGAGGATTTTTATTGATCAGCTATAAGAAATATTTTTATAAACTTATGGAATATATTCCTCCTTTGAGTATTTTTTTAAAGTCTGTTACATATTACAGACTTTTAAGGTGTTCTTTGATTCCCTTCTGGTTCAGAATTCGTGGTATGCATCCTTGCTGTCTGATGTTGTTTTTGAGTACTGTTCTGTTATTTCAGTGCAGGAGAGCCGGGATGTGTGTTCACGCCAGTCTCAGTCCAGCGAGTAGCAATTAGTGCTGAATTAAGAATCCAAGTGGAGCAGCAGCTCCCTCTAGTGCTTTTTGGCCCTTTCTCCACTCTCAAAGCACCTGGATAGCGGTGAAGGGCTTCTGTTAAACACACTAGTCACTTTGCTCTCACAAGCATGCCGAAAATTGTGATTGTAAAATCAATATCTCTGTACCCTTCAAATGTATTTTATGTATTTGCCTGCTTCCCTTTTCTTCTAAAGTCTTCTGGAAGAGTGACTGTCACGTGCTGTTACCCTGCTCAGCACGGCTCTTCACTGAAATTGAAATGCTGATTTTATGAAACAATAGAATTACTATGATAATAGGATGCTATGAGGTTGTAAGAACAGCGTTTTGACCAGACTGCAGAACTGATCTGATTGCTGTTTTCTGCCATAGCTGCTAACTAAAAGTCTGTAGGATTCAGCAACACAGACGGGGTCCCCAACAGACCACAGCTTGCTTTGAATTATGTATAATGCATTGGTTTTCTAGATACCACACCTTTTTATTTTAAAAGCAAATCAAAGAATTACAAAATGAGTAGGATTGGAAGGAATCTTTGTGGGTCATCTGATGCAACCTTCCTGCTCAAGCAGAGTCATCTGAAAGCACAGGATTGTGACCAGATGATTCTTGAATCATCTTCCAGCATCATTCTTCCAGCGAGGAAGACTCTACCATCTCTGGGCAGTCTGTTTCACCATGCTGTCATGTGTGCTGTAATGTGTGAAATGCATCTGACCTCAATATCCTCAGCTTAAGGATGTACAGGCCCAATTCTGCACTCTTCACTTAGGCAAAGTCCTTCTCTGGTCTTGGGTTATAGAATTACTATCTGCCTCATTTTGTGTAGTCTTCTGTTAAGAGGACATAATTTATTTTTCTGTTTGTTCTGCTGGGAGAATAGCTGTCTGTCACTGTTGAGGTTGGGGGTTTATTTATTATTTATTTACTTGTACCTTTAAATGAATCAGCAGGTATATCTATTTACATAGATGGGCTGGAGAACACAAAAAAGGAGTTTTACTCATTTCTCCATTGAGAGTTAACTTTATCTTTCCGGTCCTAATTTTCTCTGTTTCTGCTGGAACTGTTATGACTGAAGGAACTCCATTTCTCAATAGCTCCCATTTTAGTGATTTGGCTCGTTTTTAAAATCAAGAATGCTAAGCTAGAGTTCTTCTACAGACTTACACCAGTATAACAAAAATTCAAAAAAAATTCTTTGAGATCAGTTTGACTTTTACCCACTTGTTCTTTGGCAGAAGTGAAATGTTATGAGCACTGGTCATGGTAAGAAGCATAAGGACTGCCTGTTCTGGCCAAACACAATCTTGTTCAGCCTACCTGTGGCAGAGGTGGGAAAGAAACTTAAGGTGTGCTAAATCACAGGCTAGTAAACTGTAATCACAATTATTCATTCTCTTAAACCGATGCATCCAAAGCTGAGCTATTGTTTTCAACCAGTAGATATAATTGATTCATTTCACAATTGCTAAAGCTTTTGAAGCTTATCATTCAGTTTATCATTTACCTCCGCAAGAGGCTGAACTTCCTAGTTTTTATCTTCTCAAGTATTTTTGCTTGGAAGATGAGCTTTGGGTCACTCCCTAAAGTTTTAAATTAAAATAAGGTTTCATTTTTGTCTGCATTGCATGTGATGCAGCAGAGGAATTCACTTGAACTTCTTCATTTAATTACATACAGTACTGGTGTTGTGATTCAATACCTATGTCAGTGCCCCCAAACTAGTTATCTTAAGTAGCCAGCAGTTCACCTTGGAAATTTCATTTCCTCTGCCTCAGGAAATACTGTCATTCCTCTACCAATAGTTTGGAAGTGAGTGAATGTTATCGCTTAATTACAATAAAGAAAAAATCAAAGCAATGATAAGTAAAAATGGTCAGTAGTATTTCTGGTTTTCCTGGACTTTCAGCTGCTTCTTAGATGAATATTGGAAATGCTTACATTATAGCGTGGGAAGGGCTGGCAAAGGTTGGTCATATTGCTCGTTTCTATGCATTAAGGTTTTTTTTATCCATATCAAAATGCAATTTATTTCTTGTGTCCTATTGTGGCAGATGTGATGCTTTCATCATTCTTTCCATTTTTTCTTTGGAATAGTTATACTATATTGCTCATCTTCCCTGGTGAGTTTCATGGTGTTTTGCATTAAAATAAACAGAAAGCAGTGTCTTATTTTAATGGGCAGGCCCCAAAGTGTAATGCAGGGATAAAGTAACTCCACTGAGTCACTTGCAGGCTGTGTTCTCTGAAATGGCCTATTTTTGAGATGCAACCAGTGCAATTTACTTCTTACCCGATTTATGCATGGACTGTGAGACTCATCTTTACAGAAATGCAGATGAACTATAAAAGTTAAGGGAGGAAAATACATTGTAAACCCCAGTAATTTCAAAGTTTGGAGCTATTTCCCTTTAAGTACCTGTGTTTCTATTCCTGCCTTGTCTGCAGAAATAACATCTGAAACCTGTTTGCAATTTTGGAAAACAATCAGGACACATTTTCAGTTCTTTTCTTATTCATACAACTCTACTCTCTGTGTGCTTCACTTCTCTCAATTACACAACTTGATATTAGGAAAAAAGGAAACCCTGCTCAAGTGAGACAAAGTGGCAGATGTGCAAAATTCTCATTCAAAAGCTAGAAACTGCTGGTACAATAATTCTTCAACTGTTGTTAATTTAATTGCTTCTCCACTTTTAAACCAATGCTGCTGGGGGTTTTTTTGTTTGTTTGGGGTTTTTTTGTTGTTGTTTTGGTTTTTTTTTGTGGTGTTTTTTTTGTTTTGTTTTGGGGTTTTTTTGTTTGTTTGTTTGTTTTTGTCTGTAGAGACTTCAGAGTAGATTGTGCAGCTATATTAGTGTAGTGAAACTGGAAGGAAGAGACTATGGTTTAGGAGAAAAAGTCTTGAATAAAAATATTTTCTGATGTTGTGTGCTTGTTTTACTAGTTTTTATTATAGAAAAAAAAGATGGAAATATAAACTTATTAAATCTGTGTCAGTTTTTAGAAAGGAAACACTAAACTGGTAACGCAAAGGCTGGGGCATAGTCAAGAATGCAACCCAAATGCCTAAAGTTCTCCTTGACTGTCTTGGTCATGAGACATTCTGGGGATTTTTAAGGATATGTTTGTTTTCAAAACTCTGCCAATGTATTTTTCATCCTGTCAAAAATTATTTATTTAAGTACAAATAATATCTGAGAGTTTGGGGATGATGGCAGATACAGCATTAAGTTCCTCCTGGGTTGTGTGGCTGCAGCAGTTTCAGTCATGGAAAAAAGAGTGAAAGAAGCATGGTACATGATGTCAAATGCAAAGGGAGAATAAGTTCTAATTTTTGACTCCTTGCAGTGTTTTTGAGTTCTCCAGGAATCCTGGGTTCAAGGATTCAACACAGCAGGTTTACAGTGTTGATGCTGAGATGTCCAGGCAGCATCATCATACTTCAGTCCCAGTTCTGGATTGCCAGCTTTATTATAAATGTCGAAGCAAAAATTCTGCCATTGACTTTAGAAATCAGAGTGGAGTAAGATCTTAGTGAAAACATCTTGACTATATGGATCTTATTTTTAACAAAAATTTGAAGTGACAATTCACTTCAAAATAACATGAATGTACTTTTGTCTCTTCCAATGTAGGGAAGAAGGAGGGAATGAAATGCCTGAGATGTTTCATGTGGCTTCCAAATTTTCCTAGTATCCACACTAAGACAAAAGCTGCAGAGGGTAAATTGTAATTTTAAAAAGCCTCAGAGGAGGAGAGTTGCTTTTGTGCCCTGTCTGTGTTACATCCATGTCAATGAGGCTAAGTGACTTACTTGAATATAGTGTAATCTTATTAATACAATCAAACATTGCTTACAGCCATCGTGAGTAGTCGTTGTTCATACTGCATTATGTGAAAGCTTCAACTCAGAGAGAGCAACTACACTAATTTGTAAATTTAACTGAGTCTTAGTTCATAAGTTCTTGACTGTACTTTCTGTGTTCTGCTCCATCTACCAAACTTAAAAATCTCACTAGGGGCATGCTTTTTGGCAGAATATGCCTAAAAATGGGGGGATTTCATGTCCAAAAATATTTTTTCCAAAACACACTTTTCAGTGTTTCTGTCCTGACTGTTTATTTGATCAAAAAGTTCCTTTTTCAGTGTTGAATTTTTTGATGAAATATGTGTGTGTAAGTAAAAACTTGCAATGCTAATAAAACTAGGAAGTTAACATTCTGGAGAATTCTGGCTTTCCTCAGTTTCATTTACTGTACTCCCAGGTTAAAAATATATCTGTTTACTCACACTAGGAGCTGCTTCTACACTGAAACTTGTGCTTTGAGTTAGTGGAAAGAGTTTTAAAATGCTGCAGAACAAGAATGTTGTTCATACCAGAAGGGATTTGTGTTAAAATTGATATGGATTTAATTTCTGCTTTCTCTGACTGACCAATTCACTTGAAAATATGTTGCTGTTTTTCAAAATTCAGAGATTAAAAAACTGACTTTCTTCTTCCTCTGTGCTAGAAAAAGGAAATAGTGAAGTTACAGAAGATAATTTACTGTACACTCAAATAAAAATCTCTGCTTTTTAAATACAGATATGCAAACATAAAATTAGTTAAATTAAAATTACCTTCTGATGCATATTTTTCCATATAGGGTCCTTCTGGACTAAAAGGAATCCTGGATTCTTTGAACAAGCATTATAATGAGGTATGGAGATTTGGTTTGGTGTCTGTGTGGGTTTATGACTAAGTCATATCTAAGGTAGAAATGACTACAGTTTTGATCCCTGTGAACCACATTCCAAATTAATTCAAAAGGTAATTTCTTTCCTGCCCCACTTCTGCATCCCTTTACATGTTTCAGTCCACACTCCAGTCACATATCTGCCAAGGTCATCTAACTTGCTCCATGTGTCTTGCCTCCCATCCATCTTCTACTTACTGCTTTTGACTGGTAAAACTCAAAAAGGAGATGTGTGGACCACCTAGCTGTCAGTGTGAAGCACCAGCTCCCCATTTCTAAACTTAATTGCTTCAAACTGTACTTGACGTTTCTTTCTTGTCCAACTCTGTCATGATTCTAAGAGTAAAACAGAAAGACAAGGAGGCATAATTTTGAAAAGATCTGCCAGCAGTCCATGAGAATTGTTCTTTTCTTTCTAGAAGGGACTAATAAAATTACTGTGTCAATTATAAAACCACCTAACAAACCTAAAAAAATTTAAAATTGCAGAAGACTGTGTTCAACTTGACAGAGCTTTTACATTCTTACTGCAGGTATTTCAAGTCATTTGAGTTTGGTAGTGTCTGCCATTGTATGAGAATAGAGAAGTCTGTTTAATTGATTTGGGAGTATGTAACCTTTCTGATCAGAAAATATTTCATTCAAAGATCCATGATGCACTATTACAGCATTATTTCCCCTGTACAATGGTTAATGTGTGTATCACAACTTAAGTCATGCAGGTCAAGCCTGGAGGGAATTAATTTATTTTAACATTAGAATGCATTAACTATAAAGAGCACATGTATTCAGGGTATTTTTCTTATATAACATTCCCAGATGAGTGCTAAAATCTTTCCTTGAACAGGGACTCTGGAATTAAATTCATGGCAACATACCTTTCCAGCTGCTTTTATCACTGAAGTTATTTCTCTGATATTAATTCTGATATTTAATCCATTCCAAATCAGTATATCGCCTTAGAAGCACGTATTAAGAATTAAACTCCAAGCATTTTTATGCATGGAGACTTAATTTCTGTATTTGGTCTCCTGTTTCATATATATGTGTTGAAGTTTTATATATTTTGGTTTTTACATTTGGTTTCCTTACCAGTTTCTTTTTCCTGCCAAAGAGCTTTCACTGATACCAGCACTTTTTCCTCTATTGATACCATATTTATTGTAACTCATTCCTCACCTCTACCTGATCAATCTCTTTTATCCTGATAGTCCCTTTGAGGTTAATTCTGCAAAAGGAAATACAAACAGTGACAATCTCCAGGAAGTGACACACCTCTGTCTCCAAAAATCATGTTTCTTATAATTATAAGGCTCTAAGTATTCTTAAGGTACCTTATATTTCTTAATTAACAGTATTCTAGAAAAAATGTAGACCAGCTGGTATGTGTCTATATATTAATTATCTTTTAAATCCTGTATAGGTTACCAACTTTCTTCTTCCTTCAGCTTGAAGGAAGTCTAGTTTGAAGATTCTTGTTTAGTTTGAAGATTTTAATGACTCTATCATGAGCAATTAACTGTTCAACAAGAAAATGCTGTTTGATTCCAGATGAAAGAGGAGTTGGCTTTCTGATTCAAATAGAAAGTTTTAAATATGCAAACTTTAAGTAAATATTCAGACCCTCCTAGAGTTAACTTAAGTCTCCAACAACAAACATATTAATTCCTATACATTTTATGATGGGAATGGGATATTCCCATCAAGGATAAGACAAAGCCTTCAAAGAAAAGAGCAGCTTTGCCATTGATTCACTTAGACAGATGTATGTACCAGTAAATTTTCTTTTTTCTATGCTGTTGCCTAGTGGGACAGAAGCTGACTCTGTTTGCAGAACCTTGAAGACATCAAGCAGCCTTTCACATTCCAGTATTGAATTTGCTCTGTGCCTCACTTATTTGTATTGGTAAAATGATATTTGAGCGATATTCTGAGGTTTTTGAGGTTCCTTACAGCACAGGGAATGGTGCTGTTATTTTCCATTATTTTATCCACATTCTCAAGGATGTCACAAAGTCTTCTTTCAGTTTGGTGTTCAAAGTGTTCAGGAATTGACCACATTTTAGTTATTATAGGTATTTCTACACCTTTTTTTTTCCCCAATTAAAAAAAAAATTAAAAAATTAAAAAGATAATAGGACATTGGTATGGCTTCTTTGCGTTAGTATTTCTAGGAACCATGAGAAACTGATAACATGAAATGTGGTGGCTCTTAAGACCCATCATAATTAACAACTTTTTTTCTGTTTGTCTAATTTCTCTGTTTCATATCAGATTATTTGCAATTTTTCTGATTGCTGTAGGGTAATTTCTGATTGCTGAAATAAGTACTGGTAATTGCACAATGCATTTAAATAATTTATTGCAACCAGGATTTTTCTGGGTCAGCATCAATCACTTTATCAGAGTGATTTTTTTTAAAGAGGCTGGAGTGCAAGCCTTTAAAAGCATAATTTACTTGATCCATATACACAGTGAAAGAGCACTATAAATACAGTTGCTTATTGCAGCAGCAAATTGTGCTGAACAGCAAACCAAGATCAGCAGTCTTTCTTTAGTGAAGGTGAGAGGAACCTGCCAAGTTTAAGTAGTAGCATTGATCCTTAATGGGGTGGGAGACAGTGCTGGAGCATTGCTTCCCTCGTTCTTCCTGTGTGCCTGTTTTTTACATGTGACTACTTTTATATTCCTTCTTGTTATGTCTTTTGCATTTTCAGCATAAATCAGATGCTCTGCATGTGTTCAATAAATGCATTTTGTTCTCTTCTTTTTGCCAAGAAGCTAGTTCTGCCCTGTACTGTATGTTACATTCCTTCAGAGATGGATAAATGATGCCTCATGATTTGCATTTATATACCCTCAGGCCTCTGTTATCCTTTGCTTCATCTTTCAAGGCCTCTGTTTGCCATCCTTCTTATTTACTAGTTTTCCATATGTAGATATAAGGTCATATAGCTAAACTTGCTTCTAAATATCTTTGGAAAGGGCATATAGGTCAGCTTAATCAAAAATGTTCTCCAACACATAAAAAAATTAAACCAAAGCACAAAGAAATTGAATCTACAACACAATCTAGTCAGGAAATGCTTCAGAATCATTATAATTTGTATTATAACTTGTGTTATGGAATAGTTCATTATTAACTTTCTAATTATTTTTTTTCCTTTGGCATATTTTACTTACAGTTGGTTTAAAAGAGCAAATTACCTATAAAAATGCAAAGGACATAAGGGTAGTTATTTGATCTAATAGTCTTTTCCCTTTTTAAAAAATTTTTGTTCCATATATGCAAAAAAAAAAAAGCACAACTTAGTATAAATCATAATTTGTAGTGTACTCATGGTAACAAATACCTGGATTCTCAGTCCAATGGTAGTCAACTACTTCTCACCAATACTCAGGTGTCTGGGTATCTGCCTCTTGCTCTGAAACTCATTTTGCTAATTAGTATACTAACAGTGTTACAAACCCTAAAGACCAAGGAGAATCCATCAGGAAATTAGCATTTCTAAAATAATACTTTTTTTTCAATTTATATTCAGTTACCATCTTCTGAAAACATTTACATGGTGTAAATGACACGTGTATTCATTGCGATGTTTTCCCATTTTAGAGCTATGGAAACTGGAGCATGGCAAAGGGAGTTGGCTTACTCCAGGTTCCTGCTCACCCCAGTGACACAAGTTTTAGGATTGGGATTCTCTGGGTCTTGACTGGAGCTCATTTTTCAGGGCTATTGGGGTTTTGTTTCTTTTTCCATTGTCATTGCAAAAAAACATGTTCCCTTTAGGAAGTCTGACTGTGAAAAGGAAACCATTTGCTTTGTGTTTTATTGTATCTTTACCTTGTACTGAAGAGTAAATAAATGCCGTGCAATAGCAGCTGAGCAAGTATACAACCTGAACCTCTAGTCCTAAGTCTGTCTTCTTTGAGAAGCAACGTGAGGAACCTGTTTCCTCTCCTTTGTCTTACTACTGTAGTAGACTTAAATTAGTTCTACTTTTTTTTTTACATTTCATGGTGCTCAAAAGTAAAAGGCTTGTGGTTCTTTTTCTTAGAAGTGGGGTTTTTTCTTTTCTAACATACTTGAGAAATGCATTGTAACAATGAGCATAAAAATATGTTCTTTGTGTTGAACTTTAAAAAATCATAGATTTGCATGCCAATAGTCAGCATAGACATTTCCATTTTATGCTTTTGTTCATTTTCTACTAGTATGGTGGGCGTGTGAATGTGTGATAAAGGATGTGTTCTGCAATACACTACCTAGTTGTACTGCATAGGCATTTATAATTATTATTCCCGGTCTAGTAGTAAATTTGGACTTTTGAATTTACAACTGGTAAATTACAATAAATTGTTACAGTAAATAAATTGTTACAGGAAGTAAATAGTGACGTTTTCTGATCTCTGTGGTGATATTTCTTTCCAGAGTGATGCAAGACTACTAGGAGTACTTGGGACCCCTGGATTTAAAGGCCAAAAAGGAGACATTGTAAGCATTTGGGGTGAATTCAGGGAAGTTTCAAAGTGCCTGCCCAACCTGTCCCTGCCACCTTTAACATAGTGAATTTTATTTGATTTATCCTAATGGGCTTTGAAGGAATAGATTTTTGAGCTGACTAACAGTTTGATCTGTGTAGTCCAATATCCAACTCATTGCACTGTCCTGCATGTGATCCTCTCTCCTCTAGTATAAATAGAAAGTGGAAATGCTGAAAGAATTATGTATGGTTTCTATAATGCCATCTGAGAAGTCAAATGAGCTGCCAGTTATGTGGGAAAGACTCTGAAAAAGTTGAAATTCAGAATGTATTTTGGATAGTAAATAATGAATATTTAAAGCAGTTTCTTGTAACAAGGAGGCTTTCTATACCAAAAATACTCATAGACAGCCTCTAAAAATTACATGGATCTAGAATTCTGAATCCACACCATATGGCACTATATTGTTCATAGTTATCTGTGCCATATAAACAGCTCACCATGTTTTAACAATTGCATGCCTTTCAAACTTGTAAGAGAAGAGACAATGCTCTGGATATGTGACAGAATTGACAACAATTATTGAGAAGCCTACAGGTCTGCTAGAGAAAGCAGACATTTAAACGCATTTGCAGATGTTTAACCTTGGTTTCCACTGGAACAATAATTAAGATTTTGTGGCCCACACAGAGCAAAGTACAGTTAAAGAAGAGGAGGAGGTTACTTACATTTGCCAGAATATAAAGATATTAAATATAATTAATTTTGTTAAAAGGGTCAAAAAGGAGAATTGGGAATGACTGGTGCAAAAGGAGAAAAGGTGAGTTAATTCCTTACTTCTGTGCTCATGTGTTTACTAGATGTTGATGCAATGTACTGATTATGAACAAAAGCTTCTAAAATATACAGAAGGTCAAGAAAAAATATTTGGGCATGGGAAAAGTTGTCAGTCTCTAAATGTCCTTAGTACTTCATTCAAGCACCTCCTTGGGGGGGTATTTACATATCCAAGCAAATTTCCCTGTTCTACCAGCTCACAAAGTGCTTAACTTTAAAAACATTCAGACTTTTACTTAATACCAGTTTAAAATTATTTTATGTAAGTTTATGACCAGAGGCTGCTTTGTGAATTAGGTTCCAGTCATACTTTTCCAAGTTATGGATGTGATCTTCAATATATATATATGGAAAAAAAGAAGCTTTAAATTATTAAAATTTACAATCGACATTCTAATTTAGTATGTTTTAGTTTAAGCATAAATTCTACAGTATGATTTGGGAGGTATTACTTGGGAACAGATCTGTATTTTGCTTTTCTAGGAACATGTGCTGTACATACTTCTACTGATTTATAGGTGCCAGGGTGATTTTGCCATTCAGCTGTGAGGCTTCTTGGTTTCTTTGGTCATATCTATATAAATAGTTTTCATGCAGGCAGAATCATTATTTTTACTTCCTTGGTATCACAGATTTATGATTTTGCCTATTATAAAGCACCTGTGTTTGAGAATTTTTCAGATTTGGGGACATAATCACTCTCTTTAGTTCATATTCCTGACCCTTCCTTGTGCTCCTGCTTGAAAGGATCATAGATGTCATGGACTTAGCATTAAATCAACATCATCCCTCAAGTAAACTTTTGTAGTCGATATGTTTGTATTTAGTCAGGTTTAAAACAGGCACATTTTCCAGGACTCTTCAGCAAAGCCAGACATACGTGCTATTTACCATTTTAAATAAATCTGTTAACCTCCTTTCTACTTTTCCTTAGGGAGAGCCTTCTGAAAAGGGGGACAAGGGAGACCCAGTAAGTATAGCATGTTTTGAGCTGCTGTGAATAATGTACATTTGAGATTACTTTCATACCATATCCATTCTGTAATTATTTTCTTTGTAAATGTTCATTATATGCAGGTATTATGTGGGATAGCATATGTATTGTCTCCTTCTTACATGTGCATCAGGGTCTCCCAGGTTATAAATAAAAAAAACCACAGGTGCCCTGTTTTCCAGCTTTTCAGTTGCTGGTACTGTCCATGTACTAAACTGAGTTTAGAGCACATGCTTTTTTTTATTCCCTGAAGGTTCTTTCTTTCAGCTTTTTCATAAAGTTTTATGGGGCCTGAACTGTACTCTGAACACCAGAGTGGCATTTAACATCAGGCTGTTCTCATACAGCCATTTTATGTGTGCATAACTTCTTTCTTGTTTTGAGGCAAACTATCAGATCACTCATTCTGTAAGTCTGTTTACCTATGTTACGTATTTATAATTAACTATTGTCCTCTCTTATGATATTTGACAAAATTTAGTTGTTTTTAATGTAAAACTCAAGATTGCCAAGATATTTGTGGTTAGCATATTATAATAATCAGAATAAGTCCTACTGTAATAATGTGTGGGTTTGGAGGTGAATTCTGGATACCAGAGGAGAGGTAGTGGTGAAGAATAGGCTTTTGACTGGAAATGCTCTTAAAGAAATGTAGTGTTTTCCAACATTTTTCCTTTAAAACATTGGGAAAACTTGCAAAAAAATTAGGTTTCAAAAGGAATGTCTTTCAGAGTTTGCAAAAGCCAACAGAAATTATTTAATATTTTCTCAATAATTAAGTTTGCAAACTGTATTACAGTATTTTAAGGTAGCAAATTAAACTCTTAGTTGATCCTCCTTAAATATCCAAGTTCTTATGGTTATGTTTATTATTTTCAGGGAGAGATGGGAATGGAGGGATCAAAAGGAAATAAGGTATTTTTGGACTTGTACCTGACATATACGTTGCTAGTATATGCAGCTGATACTGGGAGACATAGCAGTAAACTTGGATTTTTTTGTTTTCTCAAACAAAATCATTAGGGTGATATGGGAGATCCTGGGCCACCTGGTCTTATTGGAAATCCAGGATCAAAGGTAAGTGAAAGTTATTTTGTCCAATGACCATTGCATTCTGTGCTGTTATATAAGAGGACTCTGAAGCTATCAACTCTAGCTAGTATTAATGGGCAAAGAATGCAAATAGTTTATATCAAAGGTTTGTGCTTGGATCATGGCTATTTTACATAAAATTTACATTTTACATCAAGTTCTTGTTGCTTTCAGTGTCCCTCAGAAAGGAATATTTAAGCAACACTCATGTTATTTTGTCACTGGAGAATATGAGCACCTGTTTTGCAATTAGAAATCCACTGGTAGCTGGGTGTATTCTCTTTGATTACTAGTGAGGTGAGGAGTTGTCACTGCCAGTACTTTAGTAGCTCGTTTGTTTAATCCTATGAGACAGCAGGTTGAACCAGATAACCCAGTGTGGTTGCTTCCAGCTTCACCCATTCTGCAATTGTGTAATTCTGTGAAGAAAGTAACTGAAGCACAAATGTTCTTGAGAATCTCTCATGATGCCTTGAATTCGATCAAAGATAGAATTAGAAACTATTAAATCTAACTGCCACCCAACACTATTCACGTTGGACAGTCACTGAATTTTAGATCATGAAAAGAAGACCCTGTGAGAATGGATGTGACTATAGAAGCCACAAAATTGTTGTCTTTAAAATGATTCTTGAAATCTTGATCTTTTCTTTTGTTATGTCTTTCTCTTTAGGTATTCTTTTTGTATTTACTTGTATTTGCTTTGTACACATATTTTGGATTTTGTACATATCAGTTCACAAGACTTATTGAACTAAATGTTGGAGTAAAGGAGAATGAGCAAACTCTGTACTTCTTACTCAATGGGGAAGATAATCCTTAATGCCTGATGTTTAAATATATTTATATATAAGAATGCTTTACACCATATTACAGTAATTGATTGACTTTTACATCAGGTGTGTATCATATCATTTCACAGGGACTGCAAGGCCCTCCAGGACCTGTTGGACCCAGGGGACTGCCAGGAGAAGTTGTATGTATTGTGCCGTTTCTCCAGCTGTAGCTGCAGTGCATGAACAGTTAGCCTGTGAAGCAGGGCCACAGAAGTTACCAAAGCTGCTCCTTTTGTGGGTGGTACTGCAGCTGTCAGGTGTTGAACAGGATGTATTCAGGAAAAGTAGGATGGGATGCCTCCCTCAACAGGCCATTATCCTGAGTTTCAGTAAACCATCTATATCCTGCTTCTGACACTGTTTGACAGCCTGGAGTGGAGCTGGATATCAGGGTCACTGAGGTCTTTTGCCCTTCTTGATGATCTCTCCCTTGTTCCCCTGTTAGCATTACGTTTGTTGGGTCCTGGCTTCCCATTCCAGCAGGGAGATCATTGCTTGGCTGCCATGGTTAAGCAAAAAGTGGTCTTGGTTTGTGTTGTGCAGCTGCTGATATTTACCAGGCACAGATGTTACTGGGCAGGGCTCCCCATAGATGCAGTGTGCTTGTGGGTGGGTTGGGACTGTCGAGCAGTGGTGCTTCTCAGCAGAGTTGGAATGTTCCTGTATTATTGTTCTTTTGGGTGCCCCACATTCAGGTCTGCCACCTGATTGGGCAAAGTGATGGGGTTCTCTTTCCTGGGAGTTTTAGTGTCCCTGTAACTGTTATGCCACTATGCAAGAGCCTGATGGGTCTCCTGGTGGCTGGGATTACTCAGACTGGTAGGAACCTACCCCAAGATCCAGCACACCTGTGACCCTTGGGCCTCTGGGCAGGAAGAACAAGGGTAAAATGTCAATCGAGCCTGGATTCCCTAGGAAACATCTTAAACTATTAATCACCATTATAATAAACCTGAAAGTACCCTGAGCATTTGATTTGACACCCACATATAGCAGAAGCTTCTCATGGGCAGTGGCTGCCTACCTCCCTTCCAAATTATGGCACAACCCCTCTTTCAGCATGCAGACAACTATTTTCTCCCTAAATTCCCTGTGTTTCAGTCCACAACACTACTGGTGCCACACAACCAAATAAATGACACTTACCCCCTCTTCTTGGTCCTTGTACCTCCCTTCTTCCATAAACCAGAAAATGGCTTCTAAATAGCATTTTGGAGGTAAGGGTGGTTAGATCTGAGAAGTGGATCAAGAAAAGCAGACAGTAAAGAGCTTAGTTTAACCTAGCAGTTCAGCCACTCATTGGAAAGGACTTGGATTTCGATCTGTGTGTGTGTGGGTTTGGTTTGGGGATTTTTTTCCTACCAACAGAAGCATCTAGAAGACGGTGTTGCTGCATATTGTCTTAGGCCTTTCCACACATGTCCTGAGCCTATATTGTGGAAGAAGATTCTTATTTTGAACAGACTTTTAAGCCATATATTTTATTAATATTAAAATAACCTTCTGAGTGGTACAGAGCTGGCAGACATTTTATCAGTGACCTATTAAAAATCTTAGGGATATAAGTGAGGTGACCAGTGGAATACAGCATCTTCAGCTCTTGACAAGGGAAAAAAAACACTAGTATTTAAATATGCATATAGTCATTTTATACTGTGTTACAACCATTTTATTATATCTCATTCTCCTACTCAGTTGAAGCATATGTTTTTTCAGTTGTGTCTGATTTACCTATCAGCTATCAAAAGTTTGATTTACCTATCAAAAGTTTGTAAGCCTTATCTGCTGTGTTTCTTTTTATATATAAATCACCAACCCTACTGTGAAAGATAACAAAATACTTATTTCTCTTTTGCTTGTGTTGCCATCACCCTACTTGAGTTCATAATTGCTACTTTTAAAACTGGTGTTCTGATGGATCTTTGATCAAGAGAACATTATGAACAGATAAATAATAATTATAATGTATGTAAGTCCTAGATATAGACGATCCTGAAGACTCCTATCTGTGCACACAATTTTAGTATGTAAAAACATAAATTTAAAGGTATTACAGAGACGTTCTGCTTAGCTATAATCTCCTTGTTTTTTATTTTCTAAAGATGAAACATTATAGATTAAAAAACATAATAATTCATTTTATGCAGTATGATGACAATTACAAAAGTTTGAAAATTGTTTACATTAACTTACATCATCAAAGAGTCATCTAGCAGATAAGAATTACTTCTTTTCCTAAAAAAACACTTCAGCTGAGTCCAACCAAAGAAAAGATAAATTTGGGAAATCCTGAGAAAAGAAGAGAGAGAAAGAGAGAAAGGCTGTATGTATTTTATGCCAATATCAAAACTGGATGGAGTAGGCCATGATCAGTAAATATAAATTTCAATTTCCATAATGATTGTGTGTTGGTGTAAGCAGGATGTTCCTCATTAGGGTACTTTTTTTTTTCTTATGCTTTTAGTTTGGATGACTGGGTGAAACGAGTAGCTGTCTGTCTGTATTAAGTACAGAATACAGCAGAGAAAGCAAACACAGCTGCTGAACATTCACTACTGGCATGAAAATGTCATCTGTCATATGTCAGTGTGCACAAAACTGTTTTACACTGAGAAGAAAAAATAAAACAATATGTGTTTCCTTGTCTTTTTCTTACAGAGTTCATTTTTCAGTCCAGCTTAAGTTTCTTAATACTTAGATTTTACTGTTCAGTTTGGGCAATTTTATCCTTTACTGTGAAAATTGCTGGTATTCTTAACAAAACATTTGACTAAATAGTTGGTTGAATAACATTGAATGGTCATGGAAAAAGTTTTCTCTATTTATTGCAGTATAGTGAGAGAACCCAATTAAGCCTTAGTTATTATTTAAATAGCTTCTATTTAGATTTTAATCTTTTTCATTTATCTTCATTTCTCTGCATTTGTAAAAATCCTTCAATAAAAGGACAAGGGCAAACACTGAAGTTAAAATCAAAATGTGAAAGATGAGAAGATTTGGACAAAAGAAAGGCTGGAAAATACTTTATTTGCTGAAAATGTTTGACTGTCCATTACATATCTAAAACATTTAAAGGAATTTGATGGATTAACTAATGTAAAAGAGTAGGAATTCATTGAGGCTTTTAAGATATCAGTTTGAATAATTAACTATTATGGGAAATCATGCAGCCCTCCATGGGCAAAAAAGATGGGACCCTTACTTAAAATTCAAGTTTTTATTTGCTACTGACATCCTTGAAAAAATGGTTGATTTTCAAGTCTTAGAATTACTTTGAAATAGAAGAAATAAACCTTTTGGTCTCTGCCATTTTCCTCAATAGGATCCAGAAAATAATTTTGATTATTACATTTTAACTTGAAGAAAAGTGATTTATATATTTAATTAAGGAAGCATTCATTAACCTGTAGTCTTTAACATTTGTGGTCAATACTAATGCACAGTAAATATTCCAGTGTAAACTAATTTTCATCTGTATTTTTATATAACCATGAAGGAAATAGCTATAAAAACATACAGTTATATTTTTATTAATTCCAGGGCTTGCCAGGAGATCCTGGGGTACCAGGAAACCCAGGAATTAAAGGAGACAAGGTAATTCTTAAGTGTTTTTAATTAAACTTGATATGTTAAAGCATTTAAAATTTTCACTCCAAGAGTAACCTTCCATTCTTCAGTAGTTCATCTGTGTGGCTGCTGTGTGAAGTGATTTTAAAATGTACCAGCAGCAACCCCCTGTGTCTTGGAGAAGAAACATCTCTGCATTTGGAGATGGCTCAGGCCAGTTTGGCAACCCAGTTGCTCTTTAGATGAATAATTTAAGTAGTATTTCAAAGAAGTTGGACTGTGCCCTTACATTAAATCTGTGCTGTGCAGAAATGTCAGTTCAGGTCCTGACTACAGAACAACCTTTTCAGTGTAGTGTCCTACCCAGACTAATGTATAAAATCCCAATTCACAGTCAGACATACTCATCTTGGCACAGCTCTAGGGCAGCTACACTGGCTCAGATGTGAGCCAAGGCTGGATGTCCTTAAGACGTATTTTGCTGTGTAGAAATCCCTTAGATAGACTTCAGCTGCATCAGCAAGAGCTAAAAATTATGTGTTTATATACTGAATGTAAAGGAGAAAAAAGAGGATATACAGGTGTGCCCTGAGCTATGTGATGTGTTGTGGTATTTATACACTGTGGGGTACAAGGGAAACAAATAAACACCTCCTGAAGAAGTCTGAAGAAGTGAGCTGAAAGAAAGGCAAGGAAAATAACTGGAACAAGGACAAAAACCTACTCATCTTGCGAAATGGGAAGTGGTGGATTCAGAAAGAATCACAGAAGACATTGCAGGAGCCTGCAAAAGACAAGAGAACAGCATAATAAAAGGCACAATTTTACTGCATAAGCAGCAGGAGTTTAGAGATATGGAACAAGAAACACTGCACGTATTGAAATAAGGAACAGGGGTGTAAAGAGGAATACACCTAAGACCCCAGGTTTAGCACTAGTGGGGAGAGACAGCTGTTGTTTCAGCTGTTGCTATGAATTATTTGCCAGGGTTTAATGGCAACCTGCATATTAGGAGGTTTGGGAACAAGAGGTGTAGATCAGATGCATTGCAAGCATGGAAAACCAAGAGAATACTAGTTGTTATTAATGGTTATATGATGCATGTCTCCAATTCTCTAACTTTTTGAAGGAAAATATGAGGGTTTTTTTTTCCTTTATATCTTCTCAAAGTACTGGCACTTTCTATGATAAAATTGATAATATTTAGAGTTTTTTTCATTGGGTAAAATTCTCACATTTCAATCAGCGATTCAAATTTATTTTGTAGGGTGACCCTGGTGGAATTATGGGACCTCCTGGACACCCAGGTCCAAAAGGCGATATGGGGCCTCCTGGACCAAGTGTGCCTGGAACACCAGTAAGTTCATAATCTGAAAAGGCTTTCCTGACTTTATATTCTGCAGAGAAAACTGGGAAAGAAATCTCACTGTGCAATGAAAGAAATCACAGGATTATTTGTGCTGAAAAATATCTTAAAGATCACCTAGTTCTAAACTCCTGCTGTAGGAAGGGACATCTCCCACAAGAGCAAGTTGCCATCCAACCTGGCCTTGAACAATTCCAAGGATGAGGCATCCACAACTTCTCTCAGCAATCTGTTCCAGTGCCTCACCACCCTCACATAAACTTAGTCACTTCCAATTTAAAGCCACAAAGCAAGTATTTTTTAATTTCAAAATCAAAATATATTTTACAGTGATATTATAAGTGCACTAAAGTATAGTCTAGAAATAGTGTGTCACACATGATCCTAGTAACATTGACACTAACAAGGAAGACATGTAAACTTGTCATAGTTTATTTCTAACGCCTGGCTAATTTTGGCCATTAAATTCATCTAGTTTCTTGGATTTCAAAACATAACTTCTTTTTTTTTTTCTTGGTTTTTTCGTGTTTTGTTTTGTTTTGGGTTTCTTTTAGGGTCCCACAGGTGTTCCTGGAAACCCAGGTCCAAGGGGGCCAAAGGTACGCAAAACACATTATTTCTGTTTCTAAAAATATTTTTTAAAAGATAATATGGTAGTTTTCATTTTCAGAGCTGTTGTGATGGAAAGCCTTGTACCTTTCACAGGGAGAAAGAGGACTACCTGGTGTACAGGGAGCACCTGGGGAGATGGGGCCCCCTGGAATAGGCATTCAGGGATCACCAGTAAGTAAACCAACACCCACAATTTCGGCTTCTCACTGTTCATCACTGAGCAACTGCAATAGGCAAACAAAGCATAATAAAAAGCCATGAACTCCCTTCTGGCCTGACTCCCAGCTCCCAGTTTGCTTCAAGGGTTGCTGTGCAGTTTAAATTCAAACATGAAGAAAGCTGACATAGACTTCCAAAGCATTCATAGTGAATAATTTGTACAGCAATAACTGTTTGAGTTATTCAGCTTGTTTCCCAAGTTTTTCTTTTTAATGCCTTTAAATAAAGCCACCTGCAGTGTCTTCAGAGTATTCAGTAAAAAAAAATTGCTGATGTTGATGGTGTACCTGGTAGGTGGTACATGTTATTGCAGGAGTTTTACTCAGTGACTGAGGCAATCTCTCTTCAGTGGACCAATGTGTATCACCTGATATAATTCAGTTTATGGACAGTGCTCTGGTATAAAGGGAAAATGTTTGTTGAAGTGATTCAGTCACGCTGAATGTTGTAGTCTAAAATAATACTTCAAGGTAATTTTTTCCATTACAGTATTTTTTAAAATCTTATTTTAAAAATTACCCCTTTATAGCTAAATTATCTGGTTTTATTCAACTGCTCATTGGCTTTCTTTATTTATCTTCTTGCTAAATATCAAGTTTCACCATGGATTATTAATTTTTGGAAACGCTTGCCCTAAAAGTGGGCATTTGCAAAGTCTTGAGGCCTCTAACTTAGGCAAAATTACATTTAGATTTAAAGCCAAACCTTAAAGCAAGGCTTTCTCAAAGTGAAAACTGCACAAATATCCCACATTCAGCATTTTTTAATGAAGTTCATCTCCTTTATCCCAGAAAGTGTAATTACTGATTATTTGGAGTTTTCTTACAGGGTCCTATAGGTCCAACTGGATCGTCAGGTGTGCAGGTAGGGTATAAGTTCTCTCTTTAATACAAAAATACATTAATGTAGTTTAAGAATTTTTCAAGAAAGGTATTCTTATATCCTAAATGACCTTTTGTGCTCTTAGGGCCCTAGGGGACCTCCAGGATTACCAGGAGCTCCAGGTACCCCTGGTATTAATGTAAGTGGCAGTATTACATATATAAAAGAAAAAGTAATATGTACCTCATCAGTGATTTAAGGCCATCAAGTTTTATATTTGTTTCTAGGGCACTCCAGGAAGAGATGGAAAGCCAGGACTACCAGGCCCTCCAGGTGATCCTGTACGTATACAGGGAAAGATTTGGCATTTGCTTTAGTGCAAATATTTTAAATTTATGTGAGGTGAGATAGCATAGCAAATCTAGAAGAACCAGCAATATGAAGATAAAGTAGAAATACTTATTTGGAAAAGACAAGAAAACAGCCCTGTTATGTACCCTGGCCTCAATAAAACCGAGACTGTCTTCATGATGTTTCTTTAAACAAGAAAAAATGCTTAGAATTACTTACCATGTAGTTAATGCTTATCAAAAATCATGGAACTGAGTGTCTCTCAGCAGATTATTGTCAAACTTGGAAAGAGAGGTCTCTCCCATGCTCAGTTCTTGTCAGTGATTTAATTTGATTTGGGTAAGTAGATAAAACTCTGAAATTGGAGTGGGAAAGATTGCTTGCTTTTTGGAGATGTAATCAAAATTCAGAGGCTGTCTGAAGTCAACAAGATTTAACTCGAGACAGATGAGGATAAAGTGCTTAATAAGGAAAACTGAAATCCATAAGTAGAATAAGTCTGGAAGGCACAGCTCATTGTAAACTAAATGTAAGTAAAATATTTGATGCTGTGTGTTTAATCCTTAAACAGACATGTCTAAATGGTAAAATTCACAAACAGGATAATTATTGCCTTTTACTCTCTTGAAATACTCTTCTCTTTGGAAAGGACATTTTTTCAAGGAAGCAGGAGTGAATCTGGAGAATTAAGGCTGTTTTAACATTTTAAAATCCTGGCATAAATCATACACTTATTCAGAGATAACACACAGATTTATGGCTCTGGAGAGTGTGTTTGCAGTCAGGCTGGAACTTGCCTTGCACACAGAGGGGACGAGCTGTGTGGCACAAGCACAGTCAGCTTGCTCTCGTACCTGTGTGCCCTTTGCAGCTGGGGTTAGGACCCTTTCACACTGAGGGTTTGGGGCTCTGTGCCATACATTGATAGAGCAGATAAAATGAGAACATTAGAAAAGAGGAGAGACTGGGCAAATTACACTTCTAGCCCAGCAGGAAGACCAACAGGTGACATGCCTAGCTGAAAAATATCATAAGGAGAAGGGTGAAAATCAGGCCATGTAGGTTTTTGTTTTCAAGTCTTGTCACAAGTTTTTAAGAGCAGCTGATCCTGTCTATGTACAGTTTACCTCAGTGCAGAGAGGATGGATTCACACCTTACATAACTATGTCCTCAAGTTGTGCTGGGTAGTGTTGTCTCACCCTAAAAAACAGCTCAGCATGCTTTCAAAGGTGGTCATGCCACCCTATAGGTGGTGTACCCCTGATGATATTTCTGGTTAATTATGTTCAGCAGTGCGTCTCTTGAGTTGACCTTTGACACTCGTTGTTAACTGGCAGGTTTTTTAATATGCTAAAAAAAGTGCTTTTATTTTTTCTTCTTCTTCAAGATGGAAAGAATTGAAAAAGGCTAAATGAAAACAGTTACCTTATTTTGAATATGTCTAATTTTACAGTAAGCACAGGATTGATATGATTTTAGATTTAGCAATTGCCAAACAAAATGAGAATTAGTAATTGGAGAGTCTGTGAATGAAGCTGATGATAACCAGGGCAATGAGTTTTAACGGGAAGTCCTTTAAATATAAGTTTAATGGCAGGTCTTGGAAATCTGGGATCTGTTTCAGTACAGTATAGATTCACTGATTGATCTTTAATTGAGTCAGCTTTAGTATTGGTAGCAATTCAATGGTGGCACCAAGGAGTTACACACTAATTATTAATGTTTAAAGGCAGGGAAAAAAAGTAGATATGTTGCTTTTGTGGCTGAAACTGGATTATTTCCAGTAGGTAATTTATTGAAATTAGCTTTGGCATCTCCAGAATGTGGTACAGTTTGTACTACAGTTGACAGTAGAGTCAAAGCCCAGGAGAAAGGAGGAGGAAAACAATTGAAGATAATCAGGTGAGAATGCAAGAAATTCCAGTAATATTATCTTGTTGCTGATATGCTACAGAAAAAAACAATATTCGTATGTTCAGGAGTTATGCTGTTGTCATAGTTTGAGAAATTTCATTGCATTTGTAGTGAAGAATTACAATTAATAGGTTGGATAGACTGTGATATTTAACTATATTTAAACTGTTTTTTCTTTTGAGTTTTCATTAAAAAGTATCTTCAACAACATATATATATTATCAGCTCCATGTGTAACAATATAAAGTTTAGAAGCAGTGAAAACTCATCAGAATTTTTTAGTAGTGCTTTGTAAAACATTAACTGCAGATGCCTTTTTTTATTTCAGGTTGCACTTCCACTTGTGGGAGACATGGGTGCTATACTGAAGGTAAATTTTTTAGAGATTAAATGTCTTTTTTTGCTATAAACATGCTTTTTAAACAAACACGTGCACTTGAGACCTTCTATGGGTTCAGTTCTGACTTACAGGGCTAGCCTAAAATTATATTGTGGGTTTTTGTTGATTTTTGTTTTCTTTTTAAAAATACTCAAGAAATGTATTTTATAGAAATTTTGCAAAATAATATTTTAACAGTATGTGAGGTAGTAGCCAGCAAGTGCCTATTCAGCACATCCAGCCCACAGTATGAACTACTACAAATATACCCTGTTCTGCACTTTAGTTTGTAGCATTAATTTCAGTATATACTAAATGGGGAAAATATTCTAGAATTTCAAAAATAATATTTTGAAAAATAATGAAATTTGGAGTGTTCTGCAATGTTCTGAAATGAAATGGTTCTCAGGAGTATTTCAATATGAAAAGCACATATCATTTCTACTGTCCTTTATTAATACATGTACTTAGGGTTTATTGACTTTCTCATTTCTAAGTCTGATCTATTTTAGGTCTTTCTGTTTGTAATTGAACTGTCTTCCTGCTGTACATGCTCTCCTTGTCAGAGCTCTCTTTCTTGCTGATTCTTTATGCTTCATTCTTCATTTCTCGGTGTTTTGCAGTTAGCACTTCTATATGACTGTAATTTAGCTGGCACATGCTTCTCTCAGCAATGCAGGGGTCATTTACTTTTAAATAACTACAGATTTGAAGCTGGAGAGAGTAACAAATAGCCTTCATCTCTAACTAATACTTAAAAGGAAGATGTTCAAACCTAAACACAGGTGTGTCTGGAACTATCCAAAATTAAGCTAAAAGTGTGTTAGCACAATTTGAGTAGAGAGTGTAAGAGATGAGGTGGAAAGCAAGGAAGTCTCTCAGAACAAGTATATGGTTTAGAAGAGAACAAGGACTGAAGAGAAGGCTTTGGGGTAAAACGAAGGGCTGGTCAGAAAGGCAGGAAGGAAGCAGTGTGCATAAATCAGTCAGCATGGAACAGATCTATGTCATAAAAATATTTATTTGTCACTTTGTTTTCTGTCTGCTCTGCAGGGTGATCCTGGCACAAGAGGTCCTCCAGGCATTCCTGGTAGAGAAGGACCAAAAGTAAGTCTTGTAGAGTGCACTTTTCATTGCTTTGTTTCTTGTTAAAAGCAAAAGGCCAGATTCTTACCTTTGCAAAGCTTAACTTTTTTGTCTGATCCATATCCCTGTGGCATTGAGCAGCCTAAAGGTTCAAACGATTTTTATGTTTTAGGCCTTTTCATGTGTCAGTTTGCCTTTTCTCTAGGTTGAGTGAGCAAAATAGCCTAAGCTGAGTCCCAGGCCTGGATAGCTTTTCTGTGTCACGCCTCTATTAAAGCTGGCTTAGATCTGACTGTCCAGCAGTGCTTTGCTATCTATAGACTCATTTTAGGTGAGTCACACAAGAATCCCGCAGTGAAGAGGCAAACTTCCCGTCTCCTTCCAGTGTCCAACACAACTGGACCACCCTGTGCCTTTGCACCCTGTTCCCATGGGAGTAACACAGCCATTTCCCTGGGACTGACATCAATCAAAATCCTGCTTCACTGGAATCAGATAAAAAGCCACATGCTTTGACATTTAGATGTCTCCAATTGTTGAGATTGATTCCATAGAAGTGAACTTTCTCCATTTCAGCAAGCGTTCAAACTCTTTGGTGTTAATGTCTCCATCTTAAGGTCTTTTGAGCATTTTGCCTCCTAGGTACAAATCACTCATTTCCTTTCACCTTGCTGGGAGGTATATTTGAAAGCTTTCAGATAGTTCTGAGCCTTTGCTTTATGTTTTAGGCACTATGGCTGTGAGAACATCATGCTAGCATATATTGAATGTGGGTAATAAAATGCCCTACAGAGCATGGAATTCATTGTTCTCTAATAGAAAATATTTGTTTGAATGTTATTTTTCCATAGGGAAGCAAAGGTGAACGTGGATTTCCTGGGCTTGCAGGAGAAAAGGGCGATGAGGTAAAATTACTTCATTTCTACAGTGGTAGCATTCTTATCTGAACCTGAGTAAAGACCAAGACTGAAAATGAAATGCACAGAATGTTATTTAGTTATTTAAAACTGCTGAGATAATAATGTAGTGCTAAAAATAACCCTTAATTCTGATTTTTCAACAAGATTGAGTGTTATTATTCAATTAAATAACATCTATTTAATTTTCATCTGTGAATTTTTACTCATTTGTATATTTTAAAGCCTCACATACATTTACATGCTAATTTTTAAGGATATAGGATAGAGCAATAAATAGATTAATGCCAAATATTTTCAGAAAACATCTAGTATCTATAACATGTTTGCTTTCTTTTTGTTGGTTCCCCTTTAGAATTCATTTTTGAAAACTTTCCATTAAGCAAATAATCTGATGAGAACAATAATAGCAGCAACTACTATCAAGTGGAAACTGAAAAATATTTGAATAGGTGGAATTTAAAGTATTTACAATATTTTACATCTTAAGTTACATTCTTAGAGTTATTTTTATGTCTTTATGGAGAAGGGAAAAAAGCCAAATGACTTGTGGTGCCAAATCCAAAATAACTGCTATAATTTTCATTTTGAATTGAAATATTTGCAGTTAACATTTCATGAGCAGTATCAGTGCAAAAAAAAAAGAAAAGGATCACCACAACAGAAGCTAGTAATCTGGATAAATAAATACATTTCTTAGTGGTCTTAACCAACTGAGGAGTTAAAATAAGTAGCCCATTAAAAAGTGTGTGGTGAGCACTCTGAAACTCCAAAATACTTAATTGGTATTAAACACATACTAGTCTCTTTCAATTTAGGAGTGCTGGTTAGAAGACACAGCACCTATAAAATACGAAAGAAATTTAGAGTGTATTGATTGGGGGGGTTGTAATTCTTTATCAACATTTCACATTTCTTCAGCACTAAGGCCATGATATCTTAAGAATTTTTAAAGAGTAGTAGCATGAGAGAATAGTTTCCAAAAAAATATGTTCTTCCTTGGTTTACAAAAGGAAACAGTTATAAGTAAAAAAAAAAAAAAATGCAGCTGCTGCTACTGTTTTGCCCCAGAATTTAGCATGTTGTCAGCCTAAACTATTATGCTTATTTTTTCCTTTGGTTTTATATGGCATATAGAGCTCATTAAGTCTTTGCTTCTTATAGAAGCAAGTGCCTCCTGAGGTGCGTCTTGGTTTGGAAAGACGTGTCTGCTACAGAAGGCAGGAGCCTCCCTTAAATGGAGAATGTAAACCCCCTCCCTCTGAATTACTATAATTTTGAAATTAAGGGGCTGTCAGGCAAAGATATGGGAATTGGAATAACAGTTCTTTGCAAGGAAGAATAAAATAAAAATGCAGCAGTACAAAAAAAAAAGAAAAGCAAACAAACCACTGACAGAGTCAGAATACAACCTGACACCCGGTTGGTCAGGGTATTGGTCCAATTAAATGGTGGCTGCAGTCCTCCTGGAATGACAGATGTGGTTCTGTTGAAGCAATGATCCTGTAGGAGGATGTAGCTTTCCTCTGAAGGTCCAGTGGTGGATGGGTTTGGTCTTCCTCTGGGAATCCAGTGGATAAAAGGCTGTTTGTGGTGTTCCAAATCTCAGATTACATCCAGGTAAGAATGCTTGGCTCCTCCCCCTGGGTGGAGCACGTCACAATGGGATTATGTAATTTTATCAGCCATGCAGTGAGACTCAATGGCCCATTAACAGCAGATATCTCTCTGGAGGGAGGATGGATTGTAGAAAACATAAACAACTCTGCCCCTCCTGGTTTTAAAAGCTGGTAATAGAATACATAGTTTTGGTTATATTTTGCATTGACTCATCTTGTGTGACTCATGAGAATCCTCAAACCTAAGACAGGTGGAATTCAGAACATATTCCCTAAAAGGATGGGGCAGCCATAAGCAAATTTCATTCAGAATTTTTCATTGAAAAAATAAATGGGAAAGTAAAACATACTTTGTGTGCTATATCTGCCTCGAGGGTTTCTCCCCGGCAGCTGGGGTTCTTGGATTCAGCTTCTCTCGAGCCGTCCCGAGGTCCGTTCTCACCAGAACGGTTTCTGTCCTCGACTTCCCAGACTCTATCTTTAACAGTCTGGAGCAAAGTAGGTTTCTCCCAGCTAGCAGATTCTTCAGGTGACATGGGAAATAAGTACAAGAATCTGTGATCTTCCAGAGAGGGTTTATTAGCTCCAAAGGACCACTGATGGTCCCAGACCCTTCCTTTTATCCCCTAACTCAGGGGTGGGGTTTACAGAATGTTGATAGGCCAGCAAAAGAGACCAATGAGAAACCTTGCTTTTTTCAAACTCACGGTGTGTTTGCTCTCCATAGGAGAGCAGCTTCTCCCTTGTCCCTCCTTGTTCCCCACAGTGTGCCATATAGGATACCTCTACCAGTCAACCCTAAGAGGATGAGGCATTAGCAAAACAATTTTAACAATTCAAATACTATTAAACAGCTGAAACATAAATAGGATATTGCAGGGAATTAAGAAGGCAATTAGGTTACAGCAAGTTTATGACTGGCAGATTTTTTAAAGGAGTCCAGAGAAAATTTTTTGTATATTTTTCATTAATGCTGTGCTAATATGTAAGCTATTCAAATGTTTCTTCATAATTTGAGAGCTGGTGAGCTGCCTTTGCTCTGATATTTTCAATGTTTTGCAGCAGCTTTTGATTATGACATGGTGAGGGTACATGTGAATATTTTTTCAGAAACATGTATGAAAACATTTTAAAAGTAACTTCTTTTACAAATTTTAAAATTTTTATTTTTATTCTTTTGTTGGAATGAGAAGAGAGGCCCACCTGAAGCCCTTTGAAATTTGCTCATTAACTTCCATATGCATTCCAATCGCCCTTTAATCTTTGTTGAATTTGTTATCTTCATTTTCAAAGCACTTCTTTTTTCAAGGGTTTTTTTTAATATCAGTAGTAAGAATTACAGAAAATATTCCTTTGGTTTCATATTAATTTTTCATGTAAATGTACCATCAGAGTAAAGGAGTTCAAAAGGAACAGAGAGCACATTAGCAAGTACCTTGCCACTGAAAAGTTGCAGAGGCGGATCAATGTCCTTCATGTTTAGGAGCAAGAAAAGAAAATCAGTGTCTCTCCATCTCTACATTTTTGCTGATTTATTTCTCTCTGAAGCTTTTCCCTCAGTCTCTCTCTCAGAGCACCTATTTCAGGGTTCCTGACCTCTGTGACTTTCCAGGTTGACTCCTTAGTCATTCCTTCTTAAACACTGCATTTCAAATGAGAAATACGCTTTCTCTGAGTGGATTTTTCTTGTCAGAGGATGGACAGATTAAATTAATCACTGCTTGGAAGAATCTATTTCTCTTTGTGGGTTATAGGGAGAACCAAGAGCATCAGCTCTCATTAGTACATGACTTTTACATGTTTAAAACTGCGCCTAAGCCTGGTGTGGCAGAGGAAAGATGCTCAGTGACATACAGGCTTGTCTCAAATCCCACTTCTATCCACTGTAATGAGTTGCACAGCTGTACGTTTAGTAAGTGGATACTAGAGTCCACTGATTTTCAGACAAAGGAATAGAATACAAGCAAGAAAGTAGATCATTAAATATTACGTAAAATGTTGTGTTCAATTACCAAAAAGCCAAACCAAAAATGAGGCAGAAAGTATCATTTTGTTTAGATTGCATCAGGTAATATTGAGAAACCTGAGTAAATGTCTTCTCACCAGAAAGAAAAAAGCCTTTTAATAAAAGAAAATAGAAAATTATCTCTAAGGAAAAGCTTGAGATCTGTTTTTATCTGCACAACTAAAGACAAAACTATTTACAAAATATAGGCTAAAAGTGTGAAAGGTTGAAGGACGAGTGCTGTTTGTCATTCAAGCAAGAAGTTGCCCCTAACCTGGTTCAATGATACCATGGCTCTCTTCCCTACCTGGTGGAGTGATTATTTTTTTAGCCATTACCAAAACTAATGGCTACATTTTAGAGGAAAATGTGCTGTAACACAAGTATAGTACTGCTTGACATGCTGAATGGAAGAATTCTTGAAGTATAAGTGGGAGAGGAACTAGTCATGTGCTCTTTTGATTTCCAGGGTCTTCAAGGTGCTCCTGGACTGCCAGGTATACCAGGACCCAGTGGCCCATCCGTAAGTGTGTGGTATCACCCATGATCTAATTTATTTCTGTAGGGGTTGCTATAGATGCCTAGTTTCTAGTCCCTTCTTTTGTCTTTTAGGACAGTAATAATAAAATCTTACCCATTCTGGCTCTAGTAAAGTAAACCATACTGGGGTTGATGTTACTGAAAATACCATAATTGTCTGAACTTAAAGTTTATGGAACTTAAATAGATTTGAAGTTTTCACATTACTAGAGAATCTGTGAGGTTACATGATTTATGATGTGCAAACTTGCAATGAATTATGTATTTTTGTCCAAGTTAGAGTCATGTTAGTAATAAAATCTAAAAATAATTCCAGCTAGTCATTCTGAAAAAAACCCTAGTGCCAAAACAAAGTAATTACTTGGTTTCACAATTCAAAACCAAAGAATTAGAAGAAGCTGACAATATTTAAAGGCACTGAAATATATCATTAAAATTGTTGGTATTATTTGGAACGGTCCTCTTTGAAATTTTTTCAAATATTCTTTTCTACATATGGGATGCAATCACATTAATTAGTGTGATCATTGTTCATTCCTAGGTTTCATGAAAATACTAATACTTCTTTCAAAAACTGTAGCACATTTAAGAAGTTTAATGTGGACTACATAAATTGGCATTTAGCAGTAAAACGTGATTCTCAGCTGTTTCAAGATGTGCCAGTTAGGGTCACCACATTTAGTATGCCAAGGTGAAAAAGCAACGATGAACACAAGTTTTACCCTTCAAAATACTAATCAGGAGGTCACAGCTGTTGGATCAAAGAGAAGAGAAATATTTAAACCTGAAGAAGTATAATTAGGTTTAAACAACCTCCAAAAATCATGTTTTAACATCACAGTGACTCTGCAAAATATTGTGTTTTCATTTTTTCCTAAATAACATATTTATATAACATATTATATAAACAATTCTGTGCTGTGCAGGGAGTCCCAGGAAGACCTGGACATCCTGGTCCAGCTGGAGCAAAGGGAGAAAAGGTATTCCTTCTTTTTATTCATGGTAAAGGTCTGTGAAGGTTTTGCAATACCATTACACTGTGTTTTGGGGTTTTTTTAAACAAGTGTAAGAGTGTACCAAGAATGTGGCATACATTTCAAATTTTTATTACTACAAGTACTTTCCCTAAGCAGGGCTGTGCATATGGGCTTATATTTTGAAGTGCAGTTCTTGTGATATGTTTAAGTTGCAGAGGATTTTCTTTAGGTATAACACATTACATAAGGTTTAGGAAAGTGAAAATATTTTTCTGACAGATATAACTAGAAACTGGTTGCTGTGCTTCTCATTCTTTTATCAATATTATACTCAAAAGGAATTGTACAAGCACTGAAAGTTATTGGGTGTTAGTTATTCTGAAAAAATGCATAAGCTTCCTTTATACTTAATTTACAGTCTCTTAGCACTGCTTTTTTTCAAAATTTTATGTGTTTATCAGTAACTTGATATTGTCCATTACAACTAAGTGGTCAAATTCATTTCTTGGGTACCTCAGATCAGTGCAATACAGCAGAGACAAACTGCTGCAAAATACTTTCTGGGACAAGTTCTACACTTTACATAAGAATACAGATTTTCTTTCAGTAGTACTCTGGAATTTTCCAGCCATAGCACTGCCATATCCACATGTGGCATCCTAATTCCCTACAAAACCTTGGTATTCTGTAAAGCTCTGAAATTATTTCACTATAAAATTTGAATGAAAGTTGTCTTCTTGCAGATTGCAGTAACAAAAATTTACCCCACTTTTTTCCTTTTTATCTGAGTGCAAAACACAAGTCCTTGATAGTTCCCTGTTCACAATTCAGACACAGGTGGGAATGAGAAGCCCCTGCTCTACAGCTCATGTCTCATCATTCTAAAAGTGCAGAAGTCAGATGGCTGAAGAGTAATGAAGTAAACTGGAATAAAGCCCCAGTAAATTCTTCTTCTGTCCTTCATCCGCACACTTGAGAATTGATCACATAATGAGCCTTCTAAAATAATAGGATTTTAATTCCCCATGAAGCTCTTCAAACCACTTTTGGGAGGCTGACAGTTTCTAACAATTAGCAGGGCCATTTGAAAATTATCCCAGTATAAATGTTTAGTAAGAATTATATTTCTCTGCTAAGCTAATTATTGGCATTGAGCACTTAGCTTGATTTTTGCCACCTTAGTAATTTTAAATTTGTGACTTAAGTGTCTCACTGACATACATTTAATAAGATCCAACAAAGCCAGTGAAAAATTCCGACAGACTTTTCCAAATTATACAGTGTATTTATCTGAATTGTTGTGATGAGATTTTGCAAAGCTTTTTGGGATTTTTTTTTTCTGAACTTTTGCAGATGTCTACTATTCACAGACCCCATGATTGTGCTGAGGAAAAATCTCAGCAGCTATGCTTTTTATAATATAGTCAGTTCAGTACACAACAGCAGAACAGGCCAGAGATCCAGGTAACAATGGATGAATATTTTACAATAAAAGCCAAAAAGATATTCATTATATCTCTTAATAAGGAAGATTCTTTAAAAAAATTTGTAATTTATATTCAATGTGTTTCTAAGTACACTGAATTTCTAAAATTGTAGCTTTTTTTATTTACATATGAATGATCAACTGAGGACTGGCTTTTGCAAAATAATATACAAAGCATAAAATAAATGAATGTTAACTTTTATCTGTCAGTTGCTTAGAAACCCATATTAACAACTCCTTTTTTTTTTTTTTTTCCCCTTCCTCTCCCTCCTGGTACATATGAAATGTTTCCCAACCCAGGCTACCACTGTTATTGCCATAAAGAAGTTACTACCCATAAAGCAGCAAGTAACTAACAAAATAAAAACTAGTACAAAGTAATGATTCATGCCTTCCCTAAAGCTAAAGCAGGAACATTGCAGGAAAATTTATTCTTGATATTACCTGCTCTTATTGACTGTATCTCTTGTTTATTGTCATTATGGTCATCATAGCTTGAGTGTGGAATAGATGTGGCCAGTTACAGTAAATGAGTTACATCAATCTCTTGCTGTACTAGGGTAGTGAAGGTTCTCCTGGGAAACCTGGACCACCTGGGCCTCCGGTGAGACATTTTGGTTTATATCTTGAATTATATGGGGAACAATATACTTGTGGGTAAAATGTAATGTAATATAAAGAACTGAGTGTTGATCTAATAAAAATTAATATTGCAGGAAGATAACAGTGTCTTTTTTCAAAAGGTTTCTGTATTCCTCTTTTTTTTTTCTCACAATTCATCACTGAGTAAGTTCAGATCACTAAAATGCTCTAAGAAACCTGCTCATATTAGTTAACCTTGGTATCCAATATTATTAGAGTAAAATTGACAGCTTAGATACCTGAGAACCCTGGCAACCTAAGGAAAGTCTGTGGAGCTCACTGGACTCTAAATTAAGTGGAAGAGTATCTAACATGAAATTTATTCTAGAGAATTATAATAATAAAAATCAAAGTATGATGTACACTGATTTACAGGTTTCTTGGTTTATAATTAAAAAAAAAAAAAAAAAAAAAGTCCCAAGCTGTGTTAGTGTGTATCTTACGTCCTTCTGAAATCTGGAATCTTTGGCAAATTGAGAACAAAAAAGATACCACAGCTTTGCTGAACTACAGGACTTGAACAGGGCAATAGTTCTGCCTTTGTAATTCATAAGTGACACTTACTTGGTTTTTATGCTTTAAAGGGTATGCCTTACAATGAAAGAAATGGAATGAGCAGCTTATATAAACTGCAGGTATTTCTCTTTAATGTTAATTGCTTTTTTTTTTTCAATCCCCATCCAATTTTAGCCCAACTCAACTTTTAAACTTGATGTTACAGGGAGGTGTGAGTGTCGCGAGTTATCCAGGTCCACCAGGACCTCCGGTAAGTGTTACCAGAAATCTCATTTCTAGTAGCTAATTGACATAGAAACAGAGGAGAGTTAGTTACAAAAAAATTGATTTTATTTGTGAAAGATAAAAAACATAAGGATATGATTCGTATGTAGCAGTCTGTGATTTTATGTTTGCCAGGCATTTTAACTCATTTTGGAGGGTGTTTTTTTTTATTCAGTCATTTCATCCTGGCAAGTAAAGGCTGCAGAAATGGTAAATAATTCGGTACTAGACTCTTTAGTGAAAGTATTTTTATACTAAAAATATATAATTTTGTATTTTGTACAGGCATGGTTTTGTAGTGGATGAAATTTGGTGCCAGAAATGAGAAGCTCATGAATCCTGAACTGAGTTCTGTCACTGATTCACTTCATGTAGCTACAGTGCAGGAAAAGATGTAAAACTAAGGATTATATTGTGGAAGTAATACAGGGCTGGTGTCTTTCACACTGCGGATGCAGCACCTTACAGCTGGACAATGTTGCTTTGGTTCCATGGAACTAAAGATGCTATGCACTTATTTACATTCTCCTCCTTTTTAGCACCATAAGCAATTTCTCTTTTGACATGATTGTTTCTTTGGTAACCACAGTTATGCACTGGCACCGAGCAACAGAGCTGTCTTTCTCTGTATTCTGGAACAAAAAAACACAACCCAAAATATTACTAAGATTTTGTACTAAGTTAATCAGCTGAGAGGGCTGGAATTAATAATGATTCTAAATGCACTGCAGTAGCAAAGTGTACTCATAATGCAGTCATTTAATAAACCCATCTTATCATGTAACTATTCTTTAAATGTGGCTTGGTTTGTTTGGGTTTTTTTGCAGGGTCCAAAAGGGGATCCTGGAACAGTGGTATGTATTTTTTGTTTTTGATAGAGAATTCCTCAAGTAGTTTGACACATGGTATTTCTGAAGAACAATAAGAAACCCAAATGAAAATCTCTCAGCAGTGACAGCAAAACATGGAGTTGTAAGACAGTTTTCTAAAACCAGTTTAATAATTTGTCTTCAAAAAATTCATAAAGCCTCCTTTTTTTTCCCCCACCATAATATCTGGAAGCTGAATATATCTTTCTGTATCAGCACTTCCTTCCTACTCAGAAAACACCAAGTACCAGAGTTTAGGTGACAGCAGTTTCCTGTGGCTTTTGATTTAACTGAGAATTGCTGAAATACTGAAATTATTGGCTGTAGGTTAAACGCCCATGGTAAATATCAATTTTCTTTCAAAAAATAATTAAAAGGACCTTCCCACTCTACTCTTAATGTTTTCTTTTGAAACTTTAAGATCTATGCAGGGTTCCAGCCTGTGTGTCCCTTGCTGCAGAGCAACCTTTGCTTAGGGAAGAGAGCACAGAACTGCTTGGAGGTTGGTTCTCTGGTTGACAGTGTAGCTTACACCCCAAAGCTGTGCTGCCTTCAGGTGCTTCAGAGGTGATCTTGGCTTGCAAGAGCACTGGAGTGAAGCCTTCTGTATTACATCTTTCATCAAAATAAAACCATTGAGCCAAATACTCACACAGAGCATCTGGGAAAAGCTTCATTTGCAAGTCAGTGAAACGAGGCATAACAAAATCTGTTCACCTAATAACTGGTTAGATGTTTTAGTAATCTCAAATTAAATAATCTGCTGTTGCTTGCTGTTTAACCTTTCCCATGATGAGTAAAGGAATTGTAACATATGCAATCTTTTATTTAAAAAAAAAACAAACAGGGAGACCCAGGACCAATGGGATTACCAGGACTAGAAGGACTCCCAGGGGAAAAGGTAGGACACTTAAAAAGAAGAAGCGGTTTCTCAGTGGCCACTATCTGCAACTAAATGTTTTCTGAAGCCTTGTTTGCTTTATTTTTCACGTTTAAGTTAATGTTTCTGTGAGAAAAATCTTTGCATATTTACTTATATTTTGCTTTTTTCCTTTAGTGTGGGTGTAAATAATATACTCACCGAACATAAGATTTCATTTTCTGCAAATGGAAAATTGTGTGTAGGAGGCCTTGTAATATTCTTGGTAGAATACTATTATACCTGATATTAATATAGTTAATATTTTCCTGTGTATGGTTCTTGTTCTCTCTTGATCATCTTACATCTATAGTCCATCTATCTTGTTCTCAGCCTTTTGCTTTCTACTTGTGGAGGCTGATTACCAATTTAAAGAAAAGTTTTTCATAAAAGGCTAAAAATGTCAAGATTTTGGTACTCATTTCTAAATATAGCAAAGTACAAAACATTTAGAGAAATGAAAAAAATCTGTAAATATGTTTCCTGCCAGCAAAACCAGCTTGATTTTCTCCATGTCTTCTAATTTGGGAAGAAAAAAGGGTAAATTTTCTTGCAAATGAAATTTTTTCAGCTTTTTGAATTATGCTATTAAATGACTTCATGCAAAAGTTGTTTGCTGAAACTTATTTCTCATCACAAAGAAATGTAAATTAAAAGTTTTCCTCTCAGTATCACTGTGCCCTCCTCCTACTTGACCAGTCAGTGGCAAGATCTAAGTATCTATACTAGATGCTTAAATTACACGAGATGGTTCTTGCTTTGCAATTCTACAGTTAACAAGCAATTAACGACTAGTCTGATTTCAAAATGAACAAACACAGGCAGACATTACAGATCTAACTGAGACAAAGTGGGGACAGGAATTAAATAAAGGGAATAAGCAATGGATCAGATCACATAAACCAGCTGAGTGAGTGTTTTGCCCTCTCCTAAAGTTAAAATATAATTTACTTAACTAAATTTGGTCCAACTTTCACATTTGTGGTGCAAATAAATGAACAGAATCTCAGAGCCTGCCACTCCCAACAGTATAGTACATGCTAGGTTTTAATTTAGAGCCATGATGCTCCCCTGTGTAACAGAATGCCATCTTCTACAGACAACATTGGCTGTAATTTCATGACGATTTCATGAACTGCCTTAAGAACTTTGTGTCCTCTGCATAAAATGTGCCCTCCCTCAAGCTGTGCTGCAAGCCACTCTTATGAAAGGACCAGAATAACCCCAAAAAGAGAAAAAAAATGTGTTGCAAGGGAAATGTTAAGCATTTCTAGCTTTACTATCATAGCCAGCATATAAGGAACATACCACAGGTTCTGGGTCCAGAATAACCATGGGGCAGAGTGCAAGGCTCCAGACAGGGAGCCCTGCCTGCTGCAGGTGCTCAGTGCTCCCTGCTCAGTGTTCCAGAGGTGCATGTTGTGTTCCTCACCGGGTGACCACTGCCAGCCTCCACAGCAGGACAGGTTGAGCTGTGTCCTGTAAGATGCTTCCTCCAAACACAAGGTCAGACATGTAACTTGTTATCCTCACACTCTGTGTAAGGGAGTTAAATATTTCTAATCAACAGCAATATCATCGTGCACCTGAACAAAATGATGATGATGAGACAAACCACCATTACTTATAGGAACAGAAACCAAAAATCCCAAAACTTCCTGAGGTTCTTATGCAGAACACAACGTGGCTGTAGCTATGTTTACAGAGCTTTAGTACATCTGCTCCAGGTAACATAAATCCATCTCAGAAAAATGCTCTCCTGTTAGTATGGCTTCAACAGTGCCAGAGGTTTTCTGAAATAAATTTAGAAATGAGGAGCATGATTTTGTTCTTACATTTTTAACCAACATTACAGTAACAGAGTATAGTGTTGCAGACTATCATTTCAGCAGTGGATAAATACCTCTGGGTAGAGTTTTATCACTTGTTGAGCTCTATCTGTCTGCTTTGGGTTCTGTCAAGAAGGATGAATTTGTGCCTGTAACTCATCAGTTCCAGCCAAGAAAACAACGCTGTCCTAGCTTAAAGCATAGATGAAGGTGGTTGTGTGCTATGAGAACCCTTGCCCTGAGAGGGCCATGGCACAAGCAGAGGATATTGCCTTGTAGTAAATGGATGACTGGGTAGCAGAAAAGCAAAAACTTCTTTGAAAGATACATCTTAAACATGGGGATGTTGATATGAAAGTGAATTACCCTGCGTAAATTTTGGTCATTGTCATGACACAAATTATAATTATTTGGAGAACTACAGATAACTCAGGGACTTTCCATCCATTTTCATGGGAGGCCTCGCACAGAGTTGAAGGGAAATGTTATATGAGAGAGCCTAAACAAAGGATTTTGGTTACTTGCTCAAGTCTGTATAATGAACCAGTGGTACAGATAAATATTAGCATTTAGCTTGGCTCTTGTTCTGATTTTCAGTTCCCTTCCTTGGGTTTTAATGGGAATCCACCAAGAAACTTCTGGTTTGATTGTTGTAATTTAAACATAGATTTATCTTTTCTTCAGGGTGACCGTGGACCAGCTGGTGCACCAGGAGTGTCAGGGACACCGGTATGTGTACTCTTTAAAGGAAACTCAGGTGGTTTTTATAAGCTGAAAAAAACAGGCCAATCAAGGTGCTGAGCTGTAATCTCAGTCACTGTGGATCACCAGTGCTTGGTTTGTGCTTTATATGTAGGTATGAGGATTGAGTTTCCCCTAAAGAAATCAGAGTTTTCATAGCTGCAAGGGTTCATATCATTATTAAAATGACAAGAGTGAGTGGGGTGAATACATGATAAAGCTGGAATTAGAAGCTGCATGTTCTTAGTTAAAAAATGTGAGATTCTTCTCGCTGCCTCTGTTTAATATAGATAAAGATGTTTTTTATGTTCCTGGGCATGCACAAATTTCTGAACATCTTTCTATCATAAAGAAAAATCATGAACATTAATTTTTGCCACCCACAAGAATCTGTATATCAAGTTGATCATGCATTGGCTTTAGGGGAATGCTAATGCCCTAAAGTGGTATTCAGAGAAGTTTCTGAAAGTCACAGAGGAACTTTGTTGTAGGTGAAAGTAAAAGTAACTAATAATAAATTGAAATTATAATTATTTGTTTGTGTTCCTAAAGGAAATGAAGATATTAGATTGCATTCAGAGTTTAATAAAAAAGTTTATCCATATTTCAGGAGGCAATATGGAGTTATTTATATGCAAATAGATTTATTATTAAATTTTGGCAGCTACCAATACATTCAGGAGGTGTTTAAATTATAAATATGTGTTTCATGAAATAAGGAGAAGTGTCTACAGACTCCCATTTCCATTTAGCCACTGATTTAATCTATTTACTGTGAGTTCCAAGACAGAAAATCATCTTAAATAGCCTAATTTCATTGGGTTTTCCTAAAAGAATTGCACATTTATGGGGAAAAGTATTTCTCTGAGTTTTATAGCAGATGTAAGAATTTCAAAGTTTATTGTTCTGAAACAGATTTTACACTGTTAATAATAATGATGTAGCTAGTTAGAATGATCATAGTTGTGCATCTCCTATGAATTTCCCACTGGATATGTCCCAAGTTATTGGATGTTCTCTATTCAAGTTGGATTAGAAATATTTAATGAGGTCCCTTCTTCACTGATGGAGTTGCATTCTCTTGACTATATTTAGTTCTAATAAAATCCACTGAAACAAAATATTTCCCCCTGAAATAAATTGTTTGCTTTCACATTTTATGTTAAGTACTTTCAATCAACAAAATAGTAGACATGTGAGACAAATGTTTTTCAGTCCAGGAGGAATTTGAGACATATCTTGCTGGAAAAGAATTTGTCTTCCTTACCTGTCATTATTCCCTAGACAAAATAGCGGACCCTTTTTCCCATCTGGGAATATAAACCTCTTATTTTCACTTTGGTGTTTTGCTGAGATTGCTGAGATTGTCAGGGAAGCTTGGACTGAGATCCTGCAAGCATTGCCACCGATGCCTATTTCAACACAACCCCTCAGTCTGGCTGTTCCCAGAGTTGTCCCTGGTGTTGATGGATTTGATCTCTCGCTTGTACAAGTCACCTGAGGATCTCGTCTAAGGATACTTTCAGGAAATGTAGATTCAAGTTGTTAAAAGTAGGGCATCCTACAAAAAAGAGACATTTAAAATCAGCATTTAGATGATGTCATAAGAGAAGATGGTGAAGTATAGCAGGCTGAATATAAAATGACAATAAAAGTGGCCAAGAAAGGTCATGAAAAAAATTTGTAAAAGGCGTTAAGTCTGTAGTACAGTCACATACAAGAAAAAATCATGACTAGAAATTACCTGAAGGAAAAAAATCTTGATTTTACATATACACTGGAAAACTTCAGTCTGACTATGACTTCTTCAAGGTGGAAATCATGGTGTAAAAGAAAATTTCATAAAAGGATCTCAGTGTTCAGGAAGGATAAACAAAACCAAGCTGCTGAGTAATATTTACCACAAGAGCCTGTTCATTAAATATGACAAAAATCTGGTAAAGTATTTATTTTTACTTTCCTAAAGCATTAATGAACAATAACATGAATATTTCTCTCATATATATATTCTCTTATTTTTGATATAGAGAAAAATTTTATTTAGCTTCCCAATAATTTAAATCAGTAACATTCTCTTTTTACAGGGAAAACCGGGATCCCCTGGGTCCCCGGGGTTGCCAGGAGAACCTGTAAGTACAGATATGAGTTCTGGATTCTTACAATAGCAAACAAATATTTCAGACACCTAATGCAAGATTTTTCATGCAGATTTACATGAGTGTTTTCTTCTTTCTTAGGGTGAAAGAGGACCTATAGGAGATATAGGCTTCCCTGGTCCAGAAGGGCCACAAGGAAAACCAGTAAGCAATTTTATACTGAATATATATATATATATATAGTTACAAAAATATGTGTTTTAGTTTATCAGAAGTTACAAAAGAATGGACATTGCATCTTGCTTTGTATTAGAGTAGGTAACACACAGAGCTGCACTGCTCAGTATTAACCATCCAGAAAAGAATTCCTGGTATTGTGGTGTTTTAATAGTTAATGTTACTGAGATATTGCCTTTAAGGTCTTATGAAGGTCATTTGGATCTTGCTGACATAAAGTTTCCTCTTGTAATTTTTCCAGGGGGAGAATATGAACCCAGACACTCAATACAGTCAGTAAAGGATGAGGTGACAGAATAGGTTTTCAGTTTCAGTTTAGATAGAGAAGTGTGTGCTTCATGAATGAATAAACTTTGAGACTCTTCTGTATACAGGTGATGCAACACGGCAGCTGAGGCATTTAGTGTTCACTTAGGAGATGTCTAATCTGCTCCCTTTATGTAATAAAAGTGTGACAGCAGTGCAGTCAGCATTGACTGAGCTGGTTTAAAAAAACTAGTTTATATTCTAGAAGGGGTTCAGCAAGGGTAGTGCTGGACTCATTATCTCCCCTGAACCTTGGTGTTTAGGGATGAGCACGGGCAGCAGACTTTTGCAGCTTGTCAGCACATCTCCACATCACACTTCTGCCTTGAAAGAAGAAACAATTTCTCTGTCTACAGCAGCGAATTAGCCCAAGGTGCCTAATCTGTGCAAAACTCCACTTTGCAGTATATGAGGAGAAAGAAATATTCCTGATGTCTCTGCTCATACAAGTCGTCCTTTCTCACTCAATGAAACATCTGTGAGTTTGCTACATGTGCAGATCCATAAATATCCTACTAAATTAAACACTGCCAGAATATTTATCTCACAATTATCTGGCATTGTACAGTTGTTAATATGCTCTCTGACATTATTTTGGCCCATACCAGCTAGGACTCTCAGATCATGCCACATTCCAGTCTGGAGGATAATGTGGGCTTGGAAAAGTTTCCAGCAGGTGCTATGAATGCAACCATCTTCTTTGGGGAAGGAAATAACTTTAACCCAGGAGACCAAAATTGTGCCATGCTGCAAGTCCTAAGGACCAAAGAATGGATCTGGGCATGTAATAGTAAACAATAATCTCTGTAACAGCAGAAGGGTAATTCAGCGCGAAGTCTAATATCTAGAATAAAAGAAATCTCTTCCATGGTTGTATTATGACTAGCTGGGACTGCAAAATGCATGTACATGTCCACAAATATTCCACATTTGCAAAATTTCCCTATAATTTATCATTTAAAGTTGGATGATCATAGGTTTGCTGCTCTTTGTATTTCTGTATTGTAGCCACACAAACTGCTGCTTCTGCATCTTCAGAACATTTACTGATACGATACTAAACACTGAGCTTTATTGTTTATATTTTTGAAACACATAAACATATGAATTTTTTTTCTTAGGGAATCAATGGAAAAGATGGATTGCCAGGTCCTCCGGTAAGAAAACATGATTTTGTGTATTTTATTCCTCACAGAAAGCACAGCTGTTAATCCTAAACAGTTGCTTTCCATTCTGCTAACACATGAATACACAACAAAGCCTTGATTTAAGTTTATCTTTTTTCAAAAACCATTTTTCAGGGTGCTGTGGGGAGACAAGGAGACAGAGGACCCAAAGGAGAACGTGTAAGTCTCTATTATGATATTTTTTTCTCTTGTTACTGAGCATATAAACACCTCATCAGCACCTATCTTATAGAGAAAATCAAGAAATTAATTCACTGTCAATTTCAAGCAGTCACCTAGACATCTAAGAGGTTTAGTCCTAGATACCACTTCAAAGAATTAGAGTTGATTTGGCTTCTGCATTTAGAGGAAAAAAACATTTTGTAGACTTTCTAACACAGTTGGCCTGGACAATGTAAATTGATCAATAGGCTGAAAATTGGAAAGCAGATAATCCAGTTGTGCTGTTGTCAGACTTAGCAAAAGCTATGAACTCGCCCTGTTGTCATCCTTTCTATGTCACAAATACAAACCATGTTTTATACAAAACAAGCTCGTCAAACTTAGGCAGCAGGAATGCCAGTGCAATCCCTGACTGCTTCCCAAACTCTTCAGACAGTTCTCTTCATGGTAACAAGGTCATGGTGGGCAGTATAACCTCATCTCTCACCTCCTAATGATTATGGGAGGTGAGAGATGAGGTTATACATACATACATATATATATANATATATATAAATTCATGTATATATGTCTTCTTATAACATTGCTAAAGTCCTGATGTCCTAATCAAATGGCTACCACATTTATTTGATGACTCAGAGAAGTATCTCTCTGTTTAATCTGGAAAAGGAAATGTTGCCTTATGACACTGAAGAGACATGAGGGTTTAAAGATTATTACAATTATCCCTCAAAAAATTAACTGTTTGCAATGATCCAGTTTTGCCTTTAAGGTTTTGCCTGCATCTGTGAGAGAGATTGCAATGATTACAGAAAATAAAATCAAGGTTTTCTTTCGGCCATTATTATTACTGCTGTACAGTATGCTCCTTCAGTCTGAGACCAGCTGTTGTAGTTACAGGAAAGAGAAACATCAAAATCGGGAGGACAGAATAAAACTCTTGAGGTTTTCTTGTCTAGTATAAGAATGTCCTCTTTCCATTTTAAGAAGGAATAAGCCACCTGAGCTGAAATAATTTTTATATATCCTTTGAGTGACTAAACCCTGTNAAAATATGTGTTTTAGTTTATCAGAAGTTACAAAAGAATGGACATTGCATCTTGCTTTGTATTAGAGTAGGTAACACACAGAGCTGCACTGCTCAGTATTAACCATCCAGAAAAGAATTCCTGGTATTGTGGTGTTTTAATAGTTAATGTTACTGAGATGTTGCCTTTAAGGTCATATGAAAGTCATTTGGATCTTGCTGACATAAAGTTTCCTCTTGTAATTTTTCCAGGGGGAGAATATGAACCCAGACACTCAATACAGTCAGTAAAGGATGAGGTGACAGAATAGGTTTTCAGTTTCAGTTTAGATAGAGAAGTGTGTGCTTCATGAATGAATAAACTTTGAGACTCTTCTGTATACAGGTGATGCAACACGGCAGCTGAGGCATTTAGTGTTCACTTAGGAGATGTCTAATCTGCTCCCTTTATGTAATAAAAGTGTGACAGCAGTGCAGTCAGCATTGACTGAGCTGGTTTAAAAAAACTAGTTTATATTCTAGAAGGGGTTCAGCAAGGGTAGTGCTGGACTCATTATCTCCCCTGAACCTTGGTGTTTAGGGATGAGCACGGGCAGCAGACTTTTGCAGCTTGTCAGCACATCTCCACATCACACTTCTGCCTTGAAAGAAGAAACAATTTCTCTGTCTACAGCAGCGAATTAGCCCAAGGTGCCTAATCTGTGCAAAACTCCACTTCGCAGTATATGAGGAGAAAGAAATATTCCTGATGTCTCTGCTCATACAAGTCGTCCTTTCTCACTCAATGAAACATCTGTGAGTTTGCTACATGTGCAGATCCACTTATATCCTACTAAATTAAACACTGCCAGAACATTTATCTCACAATTATCTGGCATTGTACAGTTGTTAATATGCTCTCTGACATTATTTTGGCCCATACCAGCTAGGACTCTCAGATCATGCCACATTCCAGTCTGGAGGATAATGTGGGCTTGGAAAAGTTTCCAGCAGGTGCTATGAATGCAACCATCTTCTTTGGGGAAGGAAATAACTTTAACCCAGGAGACCAAAATTGTGCCATGCTGCAAGTCCTAAGGACCAAAGAATGGATCTGGGCATGTAATAGTAAACAATAATCTCTGCAACAGCAGAAGGGTAATTCAGCACGAAGTCTAATATCTAGAATAAAAGAAATCTCTTCCATGGTTGTATTATGACTAGCTGGGACTGCAAAATGCATGTACATGTCCACAAATATTCCACATTTGCAAAATTTCCCTATAATTTATCATTTAAAGTTGGATGATCATAGGTTTGCTGCTCTTTGTATTTCTGTATTGTAGCCACACAAACTGCTGCTTCTGCATCTTCAGAACATTTACTGATACGATACTAAACACTGAGCTTTATTGTTTATATTTTTGAAACACATAAACATATGAATTTTTTTTCTTAGGGAATCAATGGAAAAGATGGATTGCCAGGTCCTCCGGTAAGAAAACATGATTTTGTGTATTTTATTCCTCACAGAAAGCACAGCTGTTAATCCTAAACAGTTGCTTTCAGTTCTGCTAACACATGAATACACAACAAAGCCTTGATTTAAGTTTATCTTTTTTCAAAAACCATTTTTCAGGGTGCTGTGGGGAGACAAGGAGACAGAGGACCCAAAGGAGAACGTGTAAGTCTCTATTATGATATTTTTTTCTCTTGTTACTGAGCATATAAACACCTCATCAGCACCTATCTTATAGAGAAAATCAAGAAATTAATTCACTGTCAATTTCAAGCAGTCACCTAGACATCTAAGAGGTTTAGTCCTAGATACCACTTCAAAGAATTAGAGTTGATTTGGCTTCTGCATTTAGAGGAAAAAAACATTTTGTAGACTTTCTAACACAGTTGGCCTGGACAATGTAAATTGATCAATAGGCTGAAAATTGGAAAGCAGATAATCCAGTTGTGCTGTTGTCAGACTTAGCAAAAGCTATGAACTCGCCCTGTTGTCATCCTTTCTATGTCACAAATACAAATCATGTTTTATACAAAACAAGCTTGTCAAACTTAGGCAGCAGGAATGCCAGTGCAATCCCTGACTGCTTCCCAAACTCTTCAGACAGTTCTCTTCATGGTAACAAGGTCATGGTGGGCAGTATAACCTCATCTCTCACCTCCTAATGATTATGGGAGGTGAGAGATGAGGTTATACATACATACATATATATATATATATATAAATTCATATATGGTATTGCGTGCATNTGACACTGAAGAGACATGAGGGTTTAAAGATTATTACAATTATCCCTCAAAAAATTAACTGTTTGCAATGATCCAGTTTTGCCTTTAAGGTTTTGCCTGCATCTGTGAGAGAGATTGCAATGATTACAGAAAATAAAATCAAGGTTTTCTTTCGGCCATTATTATTACTGCTGTACAGTATGCTCCTTCAGTCTGAGACCAGCTGTTGTAGTTACAGGAAAGAGAAACATCAAAACTGGGAGGACAGAATAAAACTCTTGAGGTTTTCTTGTCTAGTATAAGAATGTTCTCTTTCCGTTTTAAGAAGGAATAAGCCACCTGAGCTGAAATAATTTTTATATATCCTTTGAGTGACTAAACCCTGCTGTTATTACTACTTTATAGAGTGACAAACTAGTTGAAAACATGCTTTATGCCAACCAGTTTTCTAGTGATTTCAACAGATACAAGTGCTAGTGACTTGCTCGCTTTTTGCTGTTATCTGCGTAACTTGATCACAGATTGTGAACCTGCTGGATTAGAGCAGGTCGAAAAACAGGAAAAACAGCAGTTCCTTCTGCACAGAATTTGGTACAAGATAAAATACAGGAGATAGGATAACACTAGAAAGGAGAAAGGCTAAACAAAGCAACTTAAGCTTTTGATCACTTTAAGAGATCACAAAACACAAATGTCCTGAATTTTGTACAACGCATAGTGGAGAGTTTAAAGAGAAATCTGGATGACCCAGTTTATGAATTTTTACAAGGACCTTTTTCAAAACACAAAGAAAACACTGGAGGCAGTTAAAAATACTTGTTTGAAAAGTTGCTGTAGTATTTGATTTACTTCCTACACATTGGTAGCCTGTAAAATGTGGATTGTTTAGAAGAAAAGGATCAGCTTCACACTGCCATAACACCATGACTTTAGAGAAACCTGCCCTTTTCTTTATCTCTAGTAGAAGAGCTATCTATACCTACTTTGCAGAGTTATACACCTGAGAACTTATATATCATAGAATCATAGAAAGACCTGGACTGGAAGGTACCTTTAAAGATTATCAGATTCCAACCACTCTGCCATGGGCCTTTCATCAGACCAGGTTGCTCTAAGCCCATCCTGCCTGGCCTTAATATATTTCCAGGGTCGGAGCATCCAAAGCTTCTCTGGACAACTTGTTCCAGTGCCTCATCATCCTCACAGTAAAGAATTTCTTCCTAATATCGCATCTAAACCTACTCTCTTTCAGTCTGAAGCCATTACACCCTTGCCCTGTCACTACATGTCCTTGTTAAAAATTCCTCTCCAACTTCCTCCTAGGCCCCATTTGGGTACTGCAAATAGCTTAGATTAACTATAATTTTGTGTAAATGACAATATAAAATAGTAGGGTTCTAAGAAAAGTTACAGGAAACATCCTGGTGTCTCTTGCCTGTGTGAATTTGAGCACTTAAATTATGCCTATGCCATAATTGACATTTCTAGATCCCTATATAAGGGAAAAAAAATTTCTGTAGTCAAGTTCTGTCCTTGAAAAGTGAGCTACAGAGTCAAGCTATTCTTTTTTGTAATTGACTTCAACATCAAAAGTGCAAGAAAACAAAATGTATTTTCAGAGACAAGATTCAGCCTGTAAAATCATCTTCCCTGCATGACTCAGTCTGTTTCTGAACAGGCAAGAATTTTCTCTTTAGCATTCTCAAGTGACTTTTCAGGTTTGTTCCACTATGTGCAGTGGTTTTCTTTCTGCTTTCATTTTTCACAGGGAGATCAGGGTATTCCAGGGGACAGAGGTCCACAGGGTGAACGAGGGAAACCTGGCCCGTCAGGAGAAAAGGGGGATGTGGGTCCTGTTGGCCCTCCAGGAGACAGAGGCTACCCAGGATCACCAGGTCACCAAGGTCCCCCAGGTTCACCAGGACCCCCAGGGTTTTCAGTAAGTAAATATAAGTTTATCTTGATTGCTTGTGAATCCAGACAGTTATGAAGGTAGTATGGGCTGAGCAGTGAAAATTAAACTGAGGAATAACACCGTATTAGAAAAACTAAGGATTTTTCTCAGATAATTTCAGTGTTCAGTTAACATGAAAAAAATATACCAACATGATCAGACAGTTCTTTTTAGTTATTTTTTAAAACATCTGCTATGGATAAACTTTAATTATTTATTTATTTAGCTCCTGCATATCAATATGACTACACAGTACAGTTAATGTCATGTTTTCCGTAAGATTAAGAGCTAAAGTCTGAGCCTTTGCAACTGGGAAGGAAAAGGAGGCAGCCAAAATTGATTCTCAATAGAAGAGAAATCAGCATTTAAAAAGACAGTGAAATGGCTGCTTGCCAGTTATAGAGATCTTGGTTTGTCTGCATGAGCACACAGGTACATACATCCATGTTATGGGTTCTTTTTCACCTCAGTCAGACAAGGTAAAGCTCTAAAACACTTTTCCAGTGAAGTTACTGGTGCTGTGTTTGTGTTCTAGTTAGCAGTGCATCCAAGCAAGTAGTCCTCAGGGAGGGTGAGAATTTGGCAGATGCTATGCAAAAGTAAAGCAGAGTGTTGTCACTGGACATTCTCACTGCCTTGTGCAAGTTAACTTCCATATTCATCACATTCTGGTCATCTTGGTAGCTGGGAGTGCTTCTCCCACTTCATGCCACTAGTGTCTTTACAATATTATAATGTATTTGCAGTAAAGTGGCCTTTGCAGTAAAATAAATAACACAAATATATTAAAACACTTATCTGTTGGTGAAAGGTTTATATTTGTAATGCTAACTTGAGCATTTCTTATTTTTGTAGCATCACAAAGCATCCTCTGTATATTCCTTCTGATACATATCACTTGTCTTTTTCCTCATCAGGCTGATGCAATTTCACTTGAAGAAATAAAAAAATATATCAAACAGGAGGTTCTTAAGGTGTTTGAAGGTAAGAAAAAGAAGTATTACACACTAAATCTGAAATTCTGCTCCAAATTTCTTTACATGTCATCTAACTTTGGACCTAGCAGCTACCTTGTTGCTGTAGCTGTGTTTAACAAGTCTACTTTACATGATTCTGTTCAAACAATGAGAAGTTAGATTATCTGTTGAGTATTTCCTTATGCAAAAGATTTGCACCGAAGGGTAGTCAGCTCCAAATCATAACAGCAAACATAAATATGTGTCATTGTAGACACATATATGTATCATCTATTACTGCAGGTACTGTTTATATACAACATACCATTAAGATATTGAAGTGTTACTAGGGCAGAGATCATAGATATACCTAATTATTTTGCCCACTTAGTGACTGACTGTCTAAAAAAGAGAAAGCAGCTTTCAGTCACATAAGTCTAAATTGCTGTGCAGTTTTCTCAGGAAGTATCCTTGCTGAGTTCCAGAACTCCCTGTCAGACCACCATCTTCTGGCAGTTTTAGGCAAGTACCAGCTTCCTCCAAGGCCTTTGTATTATGTAAGATTTCTTAGCTGAATCTTTACTCTGAAAAGGAAATATTTTTCTCCCCCAGCATTCCTTTAGTTATGGTAGAAAAGCTGTGACTCAGATAGGTTTCTGAAACAAGATTCTTCTTGAACACCCCTTAATAGTAGCTTCTCTTCCACTGCAAAAGGCATTTTTATGTTTTCAATATGCTTTGTTATTCTGTCACTAATATTTGTGGATTAAAAACATCTTTTAGGGATAATAGAAATTATATAAAGCTTGAGACTTCTTAGCCTGTTCAGGCAATTTTTCACTTTGTAACAAGGCTACTGTTTTGTGTATTATCACCTTTCCCCAGGGTGCTACCCCTCAGTTTGACACACTGTGTATTTCAAGAGTAGTTTGTTGAGTGAAGTCACCTCCTTTTCCCATTCAGATAGAAGTATTTAGTCTATTCACAAAAAGAAAGCATTAAAAGGTGCCCTGCCTACAGGGAATAAAGGAGTTTTGTCTTTATAACTATTCCAGTTTCTAGACCTCACTACTGTTCCCACAGACCTTCCGGTTTTGGCATCATTTCATTTTTTTACTTTCTATCACCTTCCTCCCTTTTTGTTTGATGCTCACTCTTTTCTAGTTTTTTTCTTAAGCCTTAAAACTCCACCACAGTAAATACCCGTTACATTGTAGAATGTTTAAGGGTTTAATCTGGTATAAATGAGACAGAGTCAAGGTTAGAACTTATTTTATCTACCTCTAAGGAACACTAAAATATTACCAAGGGCACTTTATCTCACCAGCATGAACATTTCTGTTCTGAAATATCTGCAATTAATAATCTTTGATGAGCACTTTCAGGTTTTTTACAATTGTTTTCAGGGTTCTAGCACATTCCAAGAACTGTTCACGGTACTTATTCTCTACTTTGCAGCTTAATATGAGTTACAAACATACAAGGTAGCCCTCCATCAATGTATTAAGTGCTAATTATTCTGTCTATGTGTTTTAAGTACTTCCATGAACAGGAGTCAGAAGCCATTTGAAATACTGGAATACATTAGTAAGAGAGAGTAGTAATAGTAACTTTAATACAAATTTGTTCTGATTATTTCAAAGGGTAAAGACTCAGACATGAATCTGAGTTGGAACTGAAGGTCTCAGTGCTTATTGGAGCATTTAATACCTTGACATTAAAAAGAGTTAAACACTCTACTTACAGAAACTTTGGCTGGAGCTTTGAGATTTTTTTTTCCCCTCTTTTTTGCTAGCAGATTTCTTATTGACTTTTTCTTGTGTCTTTGATTAATGAAGAAAGGATGGCTCAATTTGTATCCCAGCTGAAGCTGCCTGCTGCAATGCTTGCCTCCCAAGCTCATGGAAAACCAGGGCCCCCGGGAAAAGATGGGTCACCAGGGCCACCGGGAAAGGATGGTTTGCCAGGGCCACCAGGAGAACGTGGAATTCAAGGTAGGAATTCTAAAAAATATTCCTTTTAGTTGTATCTTGAAATCCTTATACACTTGCTAATGTTTATTAAATAAGCCAGGATTACCTATCTAGCTTTCTAATGATTAACTTTTAAACTTATGTACTTATATTTCTTCAGACCACATCTAAATATTAACCCATAGTAAATGTGTGGATTTTACTGATTAAAAACTCCTAATCAGTGCATTTTATTCTAATCAGTTATAAAGTTAATTATTGCCAGATATCTAAATCTGACAGAACTACTGTAGCAGTTATTTTTTTTTCTACAAAATACTTGAATAAGGAAGAAAAACAATGCCAACACTCTTGCTATTTAGATTCAGCTTCATATTGAGAGACCATCTTATTTAAAAAAGAAAATTTTATCTCCTAGTCTGACTGCTCTCAGCTTTGATCCTGAGAAAACACAGGACAGGAAAAACTGAAGAAAAATATTCTTCTTTAAGAAGCAGTGAAAACTGAAGTATTGCTAAATGAACTTTTCTTATGGTGAAAGAATCTATTGTCATTAAAAAAAAAAAAATCAGAGTAATCAGTTTTTCACTGTACCCCAAACAGTAATTTGTGCATTGCAATGCACTTGGACAGTATAGGACTCTTGTTTCTGTGAACTGTCTTTTAGTGAAAAATTAGCTTTGAGGGATCCAGGTTCATTGTAGTTGTGCTCTACTGTAGAGTCAACCTTTCAGAGATTAAAAGGAAGGGGAGACTAGACTAGAAGAAAAAGAAAAATTTTGTCGATGAATAATATTTTGTGGGTGGGTAACATGTAATTTGCAGTTTATCTGTAGGTAGTTCTTTATTATCTTTTGTTAGTTTGGTCTGCTCTGGAGTCAGAGCAAGTCAGACTGGAATGAAGAACATGCCAGCAAAGCTGAAGATGTGTGGATCCTAAAGCTATCAGAAGAATAAGGACTTACTAACATTGATAAGCGCAAAACCCTGACAGAAGCTTGAAAAATGTGAGGAGCTCAGAATGAGAAGAACAAGAATAAAGGATCAAGGAAAACAATAAAAGGCTTAGAATCTTACAACACTGACTTCATCGTTACCTAAATATTCACATCACTGCAAATAGTCACCTTCAATGTCAGTGCCAGATTGTTCAATGATGATGTATGTACTGGATAGTCTCAAATGCTTCTGGGAAGTGAAACGTTGCACTAGGTTTCATTTCCAGCTAGCGAGCATCAAGACTAAAAGATGATAGTGATGCTTGAGAAAAAACAAAAAAAGCTGCTTTTCCATACCTTATACTTAAGTAAAATAGTGCCCCATGTACACAGGATTTCCATTTGTTTTACCAATATGCTCAATACTTGGTTTTGATTAGTAAAAGGTAAGCTAAGTGAGAAGCCTTTAATTCTCTGATACATCAAAAGATACAAAAATTACACTTCCAAGGAAAGAAAACCAAACATTTACCTTGCCTCTTTTTTTATGATGCAAATAAGAGAGCATCCTGTAAGAGGACCACACTTACACATACCCTTCACGCCTTCCTCAGTTGTGCCTGTGCATGTTACTGCTTTGTGCCAAAAGTAAAAAGAAATTCAAATCTCTGAGCAGATTGAAAAGTGTCCTTTCGTATTCCAGCTTGTCTTCAGCCATAAAATACATAGCAAACAAGACTTCCTGGTGAAGCACATTACGTGCATGTGTGGCTGGGCCCTTTAAGGTAGCATGCTGTGTGCACAAGTCCTAATACAGACTTGGTATGGACTGATAGACACTTCTTATTATATTTCTCTCTTGGATGTAGCCCAGATTGCCAACTCCAGGGATTTGCTCTGTGAAGTAATATGTGTCTGGGCTGGCAGAGTGAGCCACTTGTCCCACACAGGCAGGGAGAAGAAGTAGATGCTTTTGGCAAACAATTAACAGGACCTCTGTGAATATGTCCTGTTCATGATGCTGCATGCAGAGCCTGCTGGAGCCAGCCAGCTGGAAAGGCAGATGCTACTGTGTGTCTGGAGAGGTGTTTGACTTCATTTGTGGATTCACAGGGGTCCCTCCATACACCTTGAGTGTGGTGCTGGCTCCTCTGTAAACTGGTCAGGAATGATTTAGCCAGATTCCAACAAAATCTCCTCCTGCACAGCAAACTAATAGGTAGAGGGTTGGTCCCAGAAGCAAAAAAGAGAGATACTAACTTTTGGAAGTGTAGACATGGTTTTCAGAAAGTGTATATAAAGAATTGCTAGACTCTTATGCATAGAGTCATTCCCTTCTAAGGAGTCCAGAATTTTTACCAGCTGGCTTCAGCAAGGTTGTTCATAGTGTTCCTCAGATCCTTCCCGGTGGTTCAGGTAGATATAATGTATAGGATGGTGTTATTAGAAATATAGCATGCAAGCAAAATATAATGAAGAATTGCAACTTAATTTATGAAACACATAATTGGTATTCAAATAGCAGTTGGAAGATTTTTATAGACATTTATATATATATATTTATTTCAAAAATGACCTATGGCATATGCATCCTTAAGAGAGAACAGAGGGACTTTATATGAGTTTTAAGGTATGTTAATACCTCCTAGAGAATTAGAAAGTTTATTTAAAGATTTTACAAACAAAATATATCAATGTCATCCCTCTGCAGTCAGTCAGCTTATCATGTGTTAGAGGATCTAGCTCAATTAACTCCACTGACTTAAGTGGATTTTTAAAATTGTAATAGTAAATGAATTTTGGTCCATTAGATGAAATGCGCCTTGGGATGATTTATCAATCCAGAGATACTTTATGTTAATATGACTTGATATTTTTCTCAATAGAGAAAAGATTTCATCCCTGTTAAAATTCACTCTACCAAATTAAGGAAATTAGTTTTTTTATAGGTCCTCATAACTTGCAATAGCTTTGAGGAATCAAAAAAATAGCTCAGCTCAGAAAAGAAAAATACTATGCAAGGAATAGTGAAAGCTCCTTATTCTTGTTGGTAATCTCTGTTGTAAAGTTTATGCCTCTTTTTATAATTATTAATTTGCATGGTGGAAGCATGTAGAAACCTTGGCTGACATCAGGAACCCATTGTAGTGGATGTTGTCTAGACACAGTCACTCTTCTCAAATAGCTGCACTGGTTTCAAGAGATACCTTCTGCAAAATGTTCTCTGTTGTGGAGGCTAAAGTTAACTTGTTTTACTTTGATTTGAAACCCAGCTGCTCCCTCACAGCTGAGAGCTGTAACACACAGAGTTCAGAGCATATATGGGTGACTGGATGAGGGGGCTTCATCTTAGCACCCTCTCTGTTGCTTTGCAGTTTTTTTAAGAACACTGAGTGTTTGCACCGTAAAACACAGTGGATACTTTGGTCTTGTTGTTCCCTGGTTTGGTAATCTCCTTGCCTTCAATTTGTATTAAAGAACCTCAGATTTCTCTAGATACTTGACATGTTAGTTTCAGGTGCTGCATTGTCCATGCTGATAGAAGAGGTCTCCATTAGATAAGTGGAAGCTACTTCTGGAATAAACTTCTGGAGCAGTTTAAATACCTTTTACATCCAAGTTCATGGACATGTAGAGCCAAGGGTGTAGCGGTGTAGGGGTAGTGACACTTTTTGATGATGTTTGTGGGAGCACCAAACTGAGAGCTGAATTCCAGCTGTTACTACTCATCTATGAAGAAAAGCCTGTCTGTATGAACACAAACTTGCTACATACTGCTGCCAAGTGTTTACCATACTGCCCACGTTTGGGTACATGTTTATAATAACAGAGCTTTGGGGTTGCAGAAATCGCAACAAAATTTCTGGAACCTGAGTGAAGGGCTCTGCATAAACAGTTGTCTTTTGAATTAAGCAGCTGCCTCTTAATGGAATTGTAATTCTACCAGGAAAAGTAGATAACATCTACTTTTTTATGTGCCTTTACATTAAAAATAATAAATCAAAATCTGTTTTATTTGTACAGCAGTATTTTCCTTTGACTGTATATGAGTTTGTCAGTCTAAGTTCAGAAAGAAGGTGATATTATCCTCTAGAGGTGTAATCATGGCCCTCCTTCTGAGCAAAATATACCTCATTAAAATCAAATATTTTTCTGCCAAAATTACACATTACTTTGTTCACATTGTAATATATTTAAGTCTGTTTATTAATTTTTTTGCGTGCTGTCAAATAAAGCCTTATTGTTAGACAAGGTATTTGGGAATTTTTGTATTAAACTTCAGTAATAGCAGAACTTACCTGCCGCCATGTAAAAACTACTCCCTTTGGATACAGCCAGTAATGGTTTACCACTACCCTGCACCATGTATCTGCATTGGCAGCCTGCTCATTGTCCTATTGTGGTTATTTTTTCCTTATTTTCTTGTATTCCAGTGATGTTTACAGAATCATTCAGGCTATCTCAGTCATTCTCAATTACAGTGTGTTAGAGATCTGCAGTAATGTTTATCGTGGGGATTTTAAGTGTGATATATGGTACCTTTAATTTCTCTTCTTCTCCGTAACTAAAGAAATGCAAAATAAATGATTAGTGGCCGTATTACATTGTAAAATTAGAGTTAACTGGTTTTGTAGTGGGAAATGCATTGTAACTGTTAACTGTAAATTAAAAAACATTGAGAAATACAAAATAAATAGGATGTGTAATGGATCCTGTGGTTGTATGACTGAGCTTTTCAAAAAGTAGCAATACTACAAGTTGCACAAGATTTTTTCAGAGCAAATGGACTTGATGTAGTTACAAATACTAGTGTAGTCATCGGAGAGTAAATCCAGGATTCTAAATCCAATACAAACATCTGCATATTCTTTTTCTATAAAGACTGAGGTCTTTATAGCCTGTGTGTGTGTATATGCCTTGTACAATTTTGCTTAACATAACTCAGTGACCAGAATGCATGATTAATTTGAATTTGGGTTTCTGTGAGGTTTTAAACTGTTGATTTCCTTTAGCTATGTTATGTATGGCACCCTGCATGCATTTTGTAATGTTTTTGCCTCCCTGTAATTTCTTTGTTGTGGTGTTGAGAGTAGTAAGATGACTGATGCTCTGTTTTGAAAGTTGGAATGATTGCAACACATAACAGACTTTCTACCGAAGTGTATAATGAGCTTGTGTGTAACAGAAAGCTTGAATGCTCTGTGTACCATTCCTACTGCACTGTCTATCATAACAACCCTGAACTGGTACCCACAGGCCTCAAAGTAATTTCCTTCTGGAATATCCTGTAAGGTAGCAGTGTTGAATAGACCACAGCCCACTGACAAGACAGCCTTTGCCATCCACCGGCCAGTGCCAGTCGATCTTTATGAGACATCAGGTGGATTGACATGGTTGTGCTCTTCTCTTTAATTTCAAACTAAGTTACAGTTCTTCACAAGAGGAACAATTCAATACTTTATTGTATGGCATAGGTGATGCTAAAAATATAGTGTTCCCTGAAGCAGGGAGATTTTAATTCTAAATGTGAACAGAAATCAGCAAATCTTAAACTTTTGTCATCTTACATGCCAGCATCTGCAGTGCTGGGTACAGAAGAGAGTTGGTTTCCTTGTAAGCCTTTTTGAAGTCAGGGTTTGTGGCAGGTGTCTCCTTTAAAAATGCCTTCCTCCTTTCTCCTGCATAATCAAGGTACATTCTTAATTTGAAACAATGAGGAAAATATTTTACCAATAGCAACAAGTCATCTGCTCTAAAGCAGCCAGAGTGTTTCCAACTAATAAAAGTTTTTAAAAACAATTCAAGGAAAAAGAAGCAGGGGTTAGGCATGGGTTGAAGCACCTGAGAACATGGAAGCTATTTAGATAAATATAAAACTGGCCTGTGAAGAAAAAGTACTCAAGTATTCAAAATATAATTAGTATTCACACCTTGTTAATGATATGCAGCTACTTGGGTCAAAGTAAGCCTCAAACCCAAAATCTGCACAAGCTCTGAAGATGCCTCATTCTATGTGAGGGCAGCTGGGCAACACTGGCCAGGGAATGTGTCTTCTCTCACATACATTTATGTCCAATCATAAAACTACCAATGTACAGTCTAGAAAGTGCAAGTGTAAGGATTTATGCAGAACAGAGAGGGTAAAGTCCACATTTGGCTCTTTATTATTGGAATTTCATGTTACTTAAAATCTTGGGGAAAGGTCCAGCTAGTGAACAAAGCAAGAGCCCTTTGACAGATGATGCAACAATTACTGCTAGAAATGCTCATATTTTCCAGAAGGAATTTATAAACTTTAGAGCTGTCTCAGGAAAAAACCCCAAACAGATTCTGAAAAAGAGAACTGAGCATGTGCTTTCCCAAATGTATTTGTCTTGGTAATTTCATGTCAACAAGATATACAGAAAATCACTACCTAAAATAAGAGGGTGCTCTTATTTTCATATCTTTATTCTGTGTAGGTTATAGAGGACAGAAAGGGGAAAGAGGCGAGCCTGGAATTGGACTGCCTGGTAACCCTGGACCACCTGGCCCTGCAGGTACAAGTCTCCAGATTTTTTTCTGCTATTGTTATTTATGAACTAACAGGCTTTTCTCCTGCTTTTAACGCTGGTTTTACACTCCTGCTTTTCCTCCTGAGCTGGGTCATAGCGTGAGGCCAGCCCCACCTGCCTTCACGTGGATGCGCTGGAGTGCAGCTGATGTTGGTGATGAAATGCAGGGCGCTGCACACGCTCTGCGGAGGACTCTGCTAATTCTAGCTTTGTTTTGCCAGCTGCTGGCCTGCCAGGCCCACCAGGAACATCAGGCTCACCAGGACCGCAGGGGCCACCTGGACCCAACGGGAGGTGCAATCCGGCGGATTGTTATTACCACGTGTCACAGACTCGCTCACGCACCAGCAGGAAATAAAAACCCTCCCCCCCAGACACTGGGGTTCACAGTCACTTTTCACACTTTCTAATAAGTTAATTTAAGTTTTGAAATATTTGCTGCATTTTTTTTTTCTCTTGACGCTGCATGGTATATAGATAATTTGTAAGGCGCAAAACTGAGCCTTTTTCTATGTTATTTGCAGTGTCATAATGGTGACATGATGTCATATGTTTTCCAGAGTGCATTCCAGGTGTCGTTTCTCATATTTATTTTGCTTAGAACAGAAAATAGTCCCAAATAATTTTCATAAACTTCTTTCTTCAAACAAAAAATATTTTATTAGAACTTAAGACATTATGTATGCCTCCATATGTTAAACTGACTTTATTTTTCTTGCTGGTGGTGAATTTTAAATGGAAAAAATACATTTCTGAAGTTGCAAAGTGTACTCATTCATGGCGAATGCAGGACCTGAGCTGGAGCACTAGGAACTCTGTTTAGACTAAACATCCATGTACCTCAAGGAGGCTCCAGCACATTTAAAAATTGTCTGCCATGCACCAGGAATGCTGCCCACCATTTCACCATCACATCCAAGATGGCGAAGAAGGAAACAAAGATGGGTTTAAGATCTCCTTATCCCATCCAACGATGAGCTTCAGACTGACTGGAAAGTCACCAGGTGTAGCTCCAGGAAGTGTCTCTCCTGACTGGATTTTGCCCCAGCTGGGGGCTTGTATGTTCCTCTAATCGTGGTTACGCATACCCCAGATATTAAATGCAAGAGTCTGCTGATGGTGTTTCAGACTGAGAACTGGCACACCTTCTAACCATTGCATGGACTGAGTAAGGGCACTAAGGACTGTAATCAAGCTATTCTGCCATAAAATCTGCCTACGTCAAAGGTGACCCCTTGCTTTAGAGCAGAGGCTGGTGAGCACATAGTCCAAGAATGGAACTTCACAAGCCTCTAATCTTGGTGATGGCACTGTTTTCCTCTTCCTCCTGCAATATTCACATGCTGAAATAAGCTTGAGAAGAACATGGAATCTGTAGACTACAAAACTCACAAGTCCTGTTTACTGTGAGTCAGGTTACAGAAAATTTCTTGAGTTCAAGAGAAATTTGGAAAAAATACAAAACCCTCCTAGAAAGGTGTACTACTGAGAGTAACAGCATCCAGTTTTCAGGCATTTAGTAAGGGCTGCAGGAACAATGTCAGTGATGTACAAAACAGAACAATGTGTAAATCCTGTAGAGTTCAAAGGGCTGAGCAAAAGAAAAGCTGGAGAACATCAATCACACAGATGATCCTGAAAAGGAGTGAGTAGGGCTGGCCAAAGTTTCACTTCTGGTTATTAATTAACAGATGATCCTAAGTTAGTCCTGGGGAATTTTGTGCCATAGAAAGGTGCTATTTAGAGAACACAGTTCTCTATAACCTACAACCTCAAAATGCACCTGTAGTACCTACTGAAGGCTCTTAGCCATTGTTTGGAAGTCAGTCACTCTCCCACATCAGGCAGGGAAGTAGTTTTGATAACTTTGTGCTTGAGCAGTACTGAACTACCAGAGAAATATTCTCAAATTGGAAGTGCTGGCGTCCAGAGAAGCTGTTATGATACATGAATCTGGTTGATTTCTGGGTTTTGCTTAAAAAAACTTAAAGAATGAGACTGGTGGGAGTCTTTAGCAAAAGATGCACATTAGCATTTGCTCTGAATAGAGTTCCTAGCACCTGCACCCAGAGCAGAGGAGCAAGATGAGAGCAAGAGGTGACAGAATTAACTCAGGTGACAGGTGGGGCACTCAGGACACTTCCTGAAAAGGAAAGCACACATCCCTGACATTTTCATTGGTTTGGCGTTTGGAGGAGAGAAGGTACTTGCTACAAAAGGATGTTAAAGGAAACACCGGGATAAAAGGCTGAGAGTAAACACCTGGGACAGGAGAGGGCAGCAAGAATGATGGCAGAAAACCTGTGACATACCATGCAACTATCTCCTGAAGGAGCTGCAATGCACCCTGCAGCTGTGGACACCTTGGGCAGTCAGGGTGCTTTATCTGTTCCTCATGAGGATGGGGTCAAAAGCCCACAGCACAGGAAAACCCAGTCCTCACACCTCCCATTCTTCTCACCCCCCTCATTCCTCAGGAGGCAATCCCTGTCCCTTCTCCAGGCCAGCACATCCTCTGCTCTGCGGGCAGCGGGTGCCTTTCCCACTGGGGTGAAGCTGCATTTGGGACAAGTGGTCCTGCCTGAGCTTAGCTCAACACAAGCTGCTCCCACTCCAGAACAGCTGTGCCCATAGAGAACATTTTGGTTTGCTCTGTGGAGCTGATCACCCTTCCAGTGCTTGTCCTCAGAGTGCTGAGGCTGTGGGAGTGCTGGGGGTGGTGAGGCAGCTGGAAACCCAGCGCTGAGGCACCAATGGCTGTGCGGGCCACGGGCCTGCCCCCTCAGACACTACAGCCTGGCACCAACACCTCTCAGTGTCTAAACATGGACACCAGAGGAGCAACAGTCCCACACACTGTTGTCCATTCTCTGAAAGGAACTGCTGGTCAGGTATCTTGCATGAACATTTTCTCTTTCTTTAAATTTTTGTTGTTGTTGTTTTTACTTCTCCAATAATTCCAATATATGTAATTATCTAAACATTTTTTTACTTCATAAGTTAATTTTGAACTTCATTTTCTGTGATAATATTGAAAAGGGTGCTGTCTTGTGGTAGTACTTGTGTGACTTAGAGGTTCCCAAGCAGCCCCATCCTGGAAGGCTGTACATAGACCATTGTGCCGCATTGGTGGTATCTGTATATTTTGGGGCTTTTGGCTTGCTGAAACCCAGCATCTGTTATCTGCCAGATGCAATTGCTGTATTTTAATTTACTTGAACTTATTGGAAAGCAGAACACTTTTTATATTTGAAGAAGTTTTATTTTTTCATCTATGTTTCCTACAGATGCCTTTTTCTTTTTATAGGCTCAAAGAGAAAGGTCTTTCTAAAATATAATTGAGTGCTTTCAGTTGATTTGCAGGTAACTTTGATAATTATCTTGCTGAATTATTTTTATTTTGCTAAAAGCCCACTTTAATTTTCTCATGTGAGAAAATGGGTATTTTTTTATATGGACTATCTCAATACTTATTTTAAGACGCCACGTTCTTCACTGGGGCAGAACAGAGTTAATCCGAGCTTAACTTTACTTCCCACTGGCTTGCTCCTACTTTGCATTTTTAGAATTGAAAGTGGAATGTGGCTGGAAACATGTGTCTGTGTGGTTTTCAGATTTGGCTCCTGAAATTTCTTTGTAACAGTTTCAGACTGATGTCTTAGTTTTTGGGCAGGATGCCAGTGAGGGAAGAGGGGATGCTAACCTACTTTGCAATTTGCTTTATCAGTTTCGTATCTGTTCTAAGTAGTTCATGCTGCAGTAAGCACTGCAAGAAAATAAACACGAGGGATTATTTTTTTCCAGTAGCATAAGGTCTTTTATTCTGCTTTGGGTTTGTTTACGTGCAACAAGACTCAGAAGTGAAGTAACTCTGCCAAAAGGTTTTAAACCTTTCCTAAAATCTCTTTAAGCTTTATCCTAGTTCAGGGTCAGACTATAATATTTTATGACATGTTGTTTTATCACCTGTTAAGAACGTGTTGGGATTTTCTTTAAATAGCTATGTACAGCTAAGAGGGATGCTTTCCCTCTTAGGGAAAGGCTGCAGCAGACCTCCTGCTGTCCACATGGTGGAGTGCAGAACATTCTTTCAGTACAAAGATTACAGCCCAGGCAGAACTCGCCCAGCAGCACAAGAGCTGACTCAGCCATGTGTATTCTCACAGCACAACAGTGTTTCTGATTTTCTTCTTGAGACTGACTTTTTTCTATTTTCTTCCTTCAAATCTCTTTAGTTTTGCATGGCAGTAGTTGCAGAAATACTGCCTTTCTTGGACAACTCCCATCAGATAATATTGCTAAGATTGTGGTTATTATTATATTGTGTTTTATGTACATTACAAAAGGATATGTTGTGGTGGGACATCTCACTTTCAGGCACCATTTATGTTCCCTGCAATGATGTCTGTCTCCCAGGGAGGAGGGACTCACCTATGTAAAAACTTCAACAGCATCCAATGTGCAATTGGGCAGCAGTGCAGCCTGTTTTGACAACAGCAGGCAATGTTTTGACAACCAGTATTCTAACCTTAAACTGGATTTGGTTTCAATGTTAAAAGAGCACTGTGATACAGAAACAGGATTGATTATCCATCCTTCCCTTACGTTTTATGATTGTGGGTTATGACAGATGTTAGATATGCACAACTTTGTTGAATAAGTGGGGTTTTAATTAATGGATAGTCACACAAAATATTTTTGGATTTTCTTATTTTTCACAAGGGTGAAATGCTATTTTTCATGTTCACTCAAATTATTTTTTTCTGAAATGTTTGTATGAAAGTCTTGTAAAAAACCCACTGGGTAAATTGGCATTTTATAAACTTGTTTCTCCAAATAGACTACGTAAAACCAGTCCCTAATCTTACATTTTACTAATGCAGTAGAACTGCTGCTCTAATGTGAGGTGTTGGAACAAGAAAAGTAACTCAAAAATCAAAACATTTTTCATCTGGGGTGTGTTTTTATTGAGTTTTTCATAGTTTCTGGATGTACCAAGTCATGCAAATTTTTCCTGAAATCTGATATGTCCACTACAATTTGATTGTACGGGATGGATGTTTAAATCACCTCCATGTACATAGGTAGGTAGGCCATGCAGAGCAAATCTAACCCTACCCTTGTGGTTGGTATTTAAGTGGAAAATTCAAGCTTCAGTACTTTAAGGAAACATGGTTTTCAAATATTAATTGCTAACAAACATTACAGAGTCTAGACCAAAATTTGTAGCTAAAAAAATTGGAGTCTACACATCTTTTAGCTGTTTCCTTTCTTAGTCTGCCATTCTATAAACACGAATGCATTTAATTACTTCCTGCAGTTTTAATGTAAATATATTCTATCTCCAGTCAGAATGTTTGAAGGATTCTAAATGACACACCTTGGTTTTTTGTATTCTTTCATTTCTGAATTATATGCAGCTGTCACTGAATGAATCACAGAACATGATGACTGGTTGCTTCCTTCCTTCCTTATATTTTTGGTTTGCAACATTTAAGGCTCAATTCAATGGAAATGTATTAAGTGGATGAAAAGTAACTTTTTACATTATTATGTGGCCATGTACTTCTGAAACAGGATGCTGGATGGAAATGGAAATATTTCACATGCTTTCTGTTTGTGGTTCTGTCAAAAATGTCAGCTTTTTCTTCTGTGTCAAATCACAAGAGGGAGGATGCAATTGCAAACAGAAGAAAAGAGAGGCACAAAACCACTGCAGTGAGCTCTGGGGAGGAGTCAGGGCGAGTTGGCTGAATTTGGGGAGGTTGAATTTTGACCCCAGCTGAAGTCAGTTTTGTGCTTACTAGGCTTGGTGAAAGTTGCAGCTCTACAATCTGGGTTAAAAAACAAACAAAACCAACTAAATGCAAAACCTTGGTCTCAATATGTATGTAATTTATGGAAATAATACATTCTCTGAATGCAGATAAACTTCCTGCCCAAGTAGGAGAAAATCACTTTTATTCAAGAAACTGATTCACTGAATTTTAGGGAACTTTAGGAATTTTCATTTTTCTCTTGCTGCCTAACTCTCACAGGAGGAAAAATGCCAATGGCATTTTAAAGGGCTCTAGGTAATAATTCCACCGCTAACTTGATTTTCTTTCTTCTGATTTCATAGTGACTTCAGAAAGTTTGTTTTGTTCATTGTCTGAAGCTGCCAGGTTTACTCATCCTTTTGAATGCACAAGCAGCAAGCAAAACACAACAGGAATAACAAAAAATTGAAGTAAGGGAATAAAACTGAAGCTGTAGCAAATCACACAGGAGTAACTTGCCCTACAAAATATAGGTATTTCTTCTCTACCTGTGACCCATGAGCAGAAGAGATGCAGCAACTGCATTTTTAAGTATAAAGGAAGCAGAGGTTACATGACCAAAAAATGATACCGTGATGAGCAGGTCAAGCAAACATATTTCACCCAATTATCTAAGCAATTTAACAACATTTGCAAAAATGCAGGATTTGTATGTAAAGTACAACTGCTGTGTTCTACTAGGATGAACTAACACTGTTATCTCTGAAACAAAGTGTTTCTTGGGAAACTTGGTTTCTTGTTCCTTCTGTCTTTCAAGTAACCTTCAAAATAGCACCTGATGACACTTTCCATATTTGAAGGAAAACAAATTTTGTTGCAGATCTTTGCTTGGCTCTGGTAAACTCAGATCATGTCTAAAGACACAAAATGCAGTGTAATCCTCCCTAGCCTTGATTTCATACATCATTTAGGAGCTCCAGATAATGCTCTAGAACTTCTTTGGCTACAGAGACCTTTGTGAAACATTCAAGATTTTTTATTTGCAGTTCATACTAAGTTGCTTGAAACCAGTGGTGTTTGAGGCAGAAAACTTACATATAAACTCATATATTAACTTCATGTATATATAATCTATAGATGTATAATACATCCATCTCTAGGTCAGTATTCAGCAGCAGTGTTACGAATACTTGCTAACAGGGGGATGGTGAATGATGTTAATCCAGCTGGCCTCTGGTCACGAGTGGGGTTCCCCAAGGCTCAGAATTGGGGCTGGTCCTGTTCAGTGTCTTTATCAGTGATCTGAATGAGGAGATTGAGGGCACCCTCAGTCAATTGCAGACAACACAAGCTGGGTGAGACCGTTGATCTCCTGGAGGATAGGAAGGCTCTGTAAACTGGGGAATCTAGACAGCCTGGATCGATGGATGCTGAGGATTGCCCAACCCATGTGTAGGACCTTGGCCTTGGCCTTACTGAACCTCACGAGGACTCACTTCTCAAGCCTGTCCACGTCCCTCTGGATGGCATCCCTTCCCTCCAGTGTGTTGACTGAACCACACAGCTTGGTGTGATTGGCAAAGTTGCTGAAGGTGCACTCAATGCCACAGTCCATAGCACCAGCAAAGATATTAAACAGTGCCAGTCCCAATAGGGATCCTTGAGGAACTGGTCTCCACTTGGACATTGAGCCAGTGACCCCAACTCTTTTAGTGTGGCCACCCAGGCCTGTCTGTCAACTCCCTGTCTCTCCAGTTTACAGACAAGGATGTTGTGCAGGACAGTATCAAATTCTTTGTCCAGATAGATGATGTCATTCCCTCTTCCTTCCTCCATTATGAATATAACCCTGTCAGAAGGCCACCAAATTTGCTGGCAGTGCCAGGTTAACAGTCAGATTCAATGATTGTAAAGTTCTTGTCCAATCTAAAAAAGTTTATAAACTGGTTATCATTACAATTTTCTCTGGGTTCCTTCCTACACTGAAGTAACTGAGTAGCTAAAATATGTATATATCACACTACAATTAAACCTCTAGAACTAGAAGTGGTGAGAGAGGTCATGATGGATAAATGATTTTCACTAGTCTTCTGTTCAATAAATCTCACAGAATTTTATGATGCTGAACCTGAAGGAAATGAGATTTACTTGGGATTTCACTGAGATTTCAGGAGCATCTGGTTAAAACTGGTGGCACACTGACAGTGGCTTGTGAAACCTCTCAGCCTCTTTGCACTGTGTCTTCTAAATTTATTTTAAATCCTTTTTTTTTTCTTTTCTGAATCACCATAGTCAATACATCTTTATTTTAAATTCATAATCCTGTCTCTACTTTCCAAATCTTTATTTTACTTGAATGTGCTGTTACTAAAAATCCTGTCTCTGGTATGTTCTGGTGCACAGTCTACCATTTGTCAAGTACCACTTTTCCATTCTTCTTTAAGATTTGAAGTTGAGAATTAGATTAATCAATGCATCCCATAAGGACCTACAATGGGCCTGAGGATTTTTTTCTTCATTTCTTTAAGTCAAAATTTGTGAGTCAGCTTGAAGGCAGAAAAATCTATCACAATCTTACGATGTCCACTTATAAAGATTCTGCATTGAATTGACTCTCAGTGTTGAATTTGTTTCATTGTAATAATTCTTATTTGGGTTTTGCATATGAATATTTTTGCTCCTACATGAGTTTCCTTCTATTGTGGAATTTTATGCATTTTTCAGACTATATTTTCTAAAGCACTTCACAATTATATTTAAATGTGGGGGGGTTGCTTCTTTTGATTTATAAGTTTATGCTTTATGTACAGAAAACAATATTTTCATTCTGTTATCAGGTGAGATTTTTTTTCTTTTCAACAGTTTTACACACTTTATAGTCAAAATAAAAGTTTGCTGGTGAAACTACAGGGTTTTTTACTAGTGTTTTATTTGTTCCATTACCTGTTTTTGACTACTCTGCCCCAAGTCAGTAAAAACTGACCTAATTCAGAAACTTTTGAAAACCCCTTTATGTGTTCCCAAGCTGCTCACCTTGTGTGGAATCTTCTGTATTTGTTCCTCAAGAATGAAATTCTTTTCACTTGCTGATTTTGATGACTTCTTGTAGTATTCATGTAGGAAATCAGGTTTAGTCTGAGGAAGGTTTAACTACTATTTTTTGCAATAATTCTATTTGAAGCATACATTATACCAGTACTCTTCCTTTTAGTGTTATCTTACATGTTAAGTGCAAAATGCAGAGCTCTATTGATCTCTATTTCTCTCTGTTGTTACATGGCATCAAATCAAGAGTCTGGAACATGAGTTAAGAGCTAGGAGAAAAATCGGTGCTTAACACAAGTGTGCCAAAGCTTGTCTTAGAAAATTTGGATGGCTAATAACGAAAAGAAAGGAAACATCATAGGGTGGCTTCATTGTTGTTTCAGAGAGAGAATAAACTTCAGAGAGGTAAAGTCAAACCACAAATTGTTTACTTTATACAGAGAGGAACAGAATATCCACACTGCACGTTTTCCACTAAAAACTGAGTATCTAAAAAAGGCAACTTGGGCCATCTAATGGCTGTCTTCTGGCTGTTCTGGCTATCAATACTGAATGCAACCATACATTTAAAAATTATTTATTAATTTGGGGGTTTGTAATCTTTTATAGGTAATAACATAAGTATTTCTAGGATTTAAAATTCTGTTGACAGTGGCTACTAGGCTCTTATTTTAATGTCACATATAACAAGGCAAGCTGCAATGGGCTTCATATGGAATTACAAATGCAACACAAATTGGAGTAAAAAATGAAAAGATTATTCCACATGGATTATTCACGGCAACCCTCTGATTGTACCTTTACAGATAGTGGCAGCACAAACAGTGCCAGGGGTGGCAAGTTTCCATAAGAACCTCCCACCTGGGTTTCTGTGACTGAATTGAAGGGCTGAAGGAGGTTTAGCATATTCTGTGCAAGACACGTGTATGATGAAGTGACTGTGCATGAAGGGTATGTGCTAGAATTTATTTTATAAGTATGAAAGAATAGCTACTGCTGCAGTAAATAAAACTATCCTTTTTATTTGATGGCTGAAGATGTTATTTCACTGTACATCATACATAGGAATTAAGTAGGGAAGGAGGAAAAATCACAGAAACTCTTTATTAAACAAAATCAAAAATAAAAATAAAAATAGACAAGTACCTTTTATTTCCCCCCAAAAGGAGAAGACAGAAGGCATCACGTGTGTGTTTCTGTAAGCACCATTGTTCCTCTTGTGTTGCTAAGCACTCCTTTTGGAAGAATGTACAACCACTGTGTTAAAAACACCTTACTGAAACCTTGGTCGAAAGGTTTGTCCGTGTCTGCATTTCTCCGTCGTTGGTTGTTTTGTCCTCAGCTGTCTGTGCAGGATGTAAATCGATGCCGACACACGCTGGCACTCCCTCTCAGGGCCCTTTCATGTTCTTCCCTGCTCGCTGTCCCGCCTGCATCCTGCAGGACGCTGGCTCGCAGTACCCGGGAGGGCCGGGGGGGCCGGGCGGACCGGGAACCCCAGGCTGCCCGGCCACCCCAGGGGGACCTCGGTCACCGTCACGGCCTTCCCTGCCGTAGCTGGCTTTGCCTGGTTCACCTGGAAAAGCGGACGCGGGTCTAAACGCTAGCAGCATACGACTTGCTTAGCAGAATTAGCATCCTGTCCTTAGAAGCTGTATGAAGATGGATTTTCATTGCTCTCAGGGTATTCCCAAGAGAGGTGCCATTTTACAGGGACAATTTTCCTCTACCCGACACCAAATCTGCAATTACACAACTACAGCAATGGAATTTCAGGCCTAGTGCTCTCCAGTTATACCAGCGCAGGTCTGCTGCTGTACAGAGCAGGGTACTCTACTCAGCCAACCCTGCTGCCAGTACCTGGGGCAGGGTAGATGCTACTTGTTACCACAGAATTACATTAGCTCTCTGGAAAAAGAAATACCAAAACTTTTTTTTTCCCCCCACTCAGATGCTTGAGGAAATAGATGTAAAGATTGGAACTGCTGAGCACTGAAGTAGTTTTTACTTCTAAATCTTCAATAAAGAAAAGGAAAAACAGTGATTTCAGGAAGCCTTTTCCAGTGATAGATTTCTACAGAAAACACCTCTGGGTNACCACAGAACTAAAATAATATCCTAAATTTGATGAGATATTTTGAAAACTGCTGTGCCTGCCAGTGAGATAATCTGGAGGTTTTGGCCTTTTTTGTTCATATTTTATATATGATTATATATCCATATAATATATATAAAAGATATATTAAAAGAGGCAATTTTTATTCATGTGTGTGTAACTGCCTCCCTCCCTTTTTTAATGCTTTCTTTACATTTTTAGTAATCTTTGTACACTGAGATAAATTAGGAGGTAGCTTTTTGCTTTTTAGTTTTTACTTCTGATTTCTGACTGACCCATCACCTATGAAGTAAAAATTATGAAGCACAGTAATTTTGGAGTTTATTGCTTAATGGACTCCTTTTATCTTTTCACGGCAGCTTGAAGTATCAGTTCTCAGTAAATTTTTACTATATATCTTCTTTATCCTCATCCTCTTATATTTACCTGGAAGACCTCTTGGTCCAGGAAAACCTTTCAGTCCTCTGCCTGGAAGTCCTCTTTCTCCTCTTTCTCCTGGTTCACCTAAAGCAAATTCATGAAACATCAGTTACAGTCTGTCTGGAATATCATTTCATCAGTAAATTCCCTTTCAGAAGTGAACAGTTAATAAGCAAATAATTCAGCTGTGTATATTCTTAGCATCTTTCAATAATATCCTGACCCACAACTGTGTAAAATGTTTGGGATTTGACTGGGTTTTTTCACCATTTTAGTCACACTCAGAAGCAGACAGGTTGCAGGGGAAAGAAACTACCTAGAGGTGGACAGTAAGTACCTCATGAAATATATGTCTTATAACACAGCCTATATAACAGGAATAAACCGAAGTCCAAGGATTTCAGGATATTTGGGATACTGACAGAGGTTACTGGTTTCTACAAAACCACACAAGCTCAGCTAAGAAGTAAAAATTCTCAAGCGTTGGTCCTCAAGACAGCCAGTGCAGAGGAGCAAAAAGATGCTTGCACAGATGACAATATTCTGTTGAAATTCACATAAGGCATTGTTTTACCTTCACAAAATGAATTTTTTCTCATATAATAATATCATGGAGACTTTCCTTTGGTGGACACCCAGAGTGTCTTCAGGCCCATCTCTTGCTCCAAACATGAATCATCTTAGTAAGAGGAAGGTTTTTTTGTTGCTTGGGTTGTAAAGTTTAAATTCTGTTCACTGTTATCTATGCCATAACACTATGCACATTCCCAGTCGTGAATACCTCATCTGTTTGTTTAGGGGGGTTTTTAACCTTTTTTTTCATGCAAGTTAAAAGTCACAGGTTTATGCTTCATAATATTTAAGTGAGCTTTATTTTATGCTTCTATACTGTCTTGTACTGTGGTGAGGTAAGTTAGAACAGACTGCTGGGTTTCTGGCTTGCCTAGAAATGGACAGCAGAAAAGAAGGAAACTGTGCAAAGGTGCACAAGAATCAGTAGAAAAGTCCAGGTTTCAATAAAAGTTGCACACAGGGTGCTAAAGGAGTAATCTGATCTCTATGCTTCAGCCTAACTAGTCAACATGGAGATCCAGCCTGTCTTTGTAAATACAGCTACTGCAAGCCCCAGTTCAGGTTTCCCATACGCACTTCTGATTTTTCCAGCTACCTAATACTGTTGAATAGCATTTACTCCTGCTTACCCCAAATGTCTCCCACTTTTTATTTCTGTTCCTGACCAGAAACAGTCCTTCACTACCCCAGATTGCTCATCAATGTAATTAAATCTCCTTCCTTGAGGTACTTCTTTTTGACTCTGCCATTGTTGCTGCTGTTAAAATCATCATAGCTTCATATCTTCTGCTGTGCCTCATGGCTACACTTTGCTTTGTGTTTCTATCTCCTATTTATTATGACCTTTTTTAATCATTCTCAACGTCCTTTCCTGTTCCTTCTTATCACATGTCCAAGAACCCTTTTCACCTCACTCCAGTCTCACACAACTTTCCAAATGGATGGTGAAAATCAGTTGATCCCTGTGACTTCTGTGGAACTCTGGTAAGTACCAGGAACTCAGAGTGAAGCACTGAGAGTTTTGAGGTTGGCTGTCATTACCATCATTATAGCTCTTGCACATGAGAGCATTTACCACTTCCCTTGTATCTGTAATGGTATTGCAAGGTTTACTCTAAGGTAACTCAGAATTTGATGACAGTTATGATAGTTGTTTATTAGTTATGGTAAGCATTTTGCTTGTTTTGGGGGGGGTTTAATGCTCTCTTTCTTTTTTTTTTTTTTTTAATATTAACACAGTGTAGCCTGTTGTGTGTTGAATCAAATTTTGCATATCCCATACATCACCTTTGTATTTCTGGTGTTTGTTTCTTCTGCAGATGACAATATATTAAAACAGTAACAAAGCTCTAACAATTATGCTGTTAAGTTTTGCTTTGTTTGTATTCTATTCTGCCTCTCAAAGGTTTTCCAGATTTCACTTTCAAATAAATCTTGAACCAAAAGTAAACACCCTATTCCAGCAACAGACCTGCTTTGTGCAAAAAGACAATTTTTAAATAAGACCTTCTTTTTGGAAAACAAATCAAAACCACTGCTGAATAGAAAGTGATACATACATGGTAGTCATAAGACTTTGTAGAAAATTCCACCCTGTAATCCTCTGGAGGAGAATAGAACTTCTCAGTCATGAACAGAAGACATTAGCTTAGATCAAAGATTTTGTGTAAAATGTAAGTCAATTTTATTATGGATTTGTTCTTTCCAAAGAATTAATAGACTCTGAGACCTGGTGAAATTATGTTAAATGGCTCAAGTATGATACGCAAATAAAAAGGTAGATTATCATCAGTCCCTTGTAATGTGATAAACTGGATGTGCTTAGAAAAGTAGACTAGATTTTAGTGAAGTAATCTGACTGCTTACATCAGCCCTTGGGACCATGAATCTTGCAGAAGTTAGGTCACCAGCCAGGCTGAATGGAGGAAAGAGAATCACTTCTGGAATCACATGTGTTGTCATCAAATGACTTCTACAGTGTGAGAAAGGACAGGCATTTGCCTTGAACTAGAAGGAAGCAGCTGAGTCAGAGTCCTTATATTGATTCTCACTCTCGTGGACTTTTGAGGTTTTGTGGTTTTTATGTGCTAAAAGCAGATTTCTAAACAAGCCTTGCTAAAGCCAGGCCAATGAGCCCTTTAATCACTGTGGTAACTGGCACAACAGTTACAGCAAACAGCTTACATTCCTAACTCAGGATCCTTTTTGGACTTCCCATGTGTACCGCATACATCCACAACCTGTAAACCAAGGAAAGGGGTAACCATGGCAACAAGACTAAAACAAACAAACCCCCAAAAGCCAAAACTGAAGCAGTCACCAAGTGAAAGCTGGTTGGAGAATTTCTTACCTTTAGGACCTTTACGCCCAATCTCACCAGGGGGACCTTTAAGGCCAGGCAGGCCACGGGGGCCAAGCTGTCCTGGAAAACCATTTTCACCAGCAGGTCCTGGAGCACCTGGTGGCCCTGGTCGGCCAGGAAGACCTGGAGCACCAAATTCTGGCCTCCTAAGGCTGGCTGCCAGCTGAGCTAATTGTTCTGCAACAAGCAGGACAGAGTTATGGAGTAAGCAAACATGAATGAAGAGGTTCCCATGATCACTGAAGAAGAATGTATGTTCACAGCTACAGGAATTTATAGATTACACCACAGCACCTTCCTTTTTCACACTGCTATTTACAAAGTTTATTACATATAAGATATTATCTTATTATAGAATAAGGTATTTATGCTATTATAGTTGGTTTTTTTTAAAAAAATGCCCTGTTGAGCAGTGTCAAGAACAGTGACAACTACTGAAATTTTTTAAAACATGAGTAACAATTTAATTCTGTAAACTGTTAATATTACACAGACATAATAACCTAAATGACATCTTCAATAGCAAGTAGTGAAAAATTTCCTATGTGTTTACAGGGCAGCATAAATTTCTCAACTCACTCAAATTCCATGCACCCAACCATATTAGAAAAGCTTCAGATTTCTGTGTGTGTCAAGAACTCAGCAAATTAGGGTTAATTTAGAGTATCTCTGTATTGCTTTAATTTTAAGGTATATTATCTCCAGAAACCTCTCTCTGCATTCTTCTTCACCAATTTTGCAGTTTGTTTGCTGAAATCTAATAGTGAATACAAAAAGCCAAAAAGCTTTCAGTGAAGCTTGTACTTATATGTATGTAAATACAGCAAGTGATTTGAATACAAACTGTATGCATTTCACACAACAAGTCTGGTCTATGGCCTGCTTACTACAATAGTAGTGTGGAATCAACAGGCAGTTCAATGAGGCTAAAAAATATCTAGCAATAAGGGACTTTCTCATACTGTGTCCACATTTGCATGTGGAAAGATTTTCCAGCAGTCCTCTGCTGGGACCATACAATTTGTTCTGGGTAAGCATGGAGAAGATCTTGGTTGCCTCCACAGAAAAAGGTGATCCCAGTTTAAATGCACAAGAAATATCAAACACTTTTTAGCCTATTTACCTTGCATGACTCTCATGCAAACCTGTTTAATGTGCTGATCGCTTGGTTCTTTTCCCTAGGATTAAAAAAGAGAGAGTTTTAATAAAACAATTGATGTCACACTGACATTTTATGAGTGTGCCTGATGCAAAGAAATGCTGTCAATGAAGAGTTATCACAGTTTAACCCCACCTGGCAAAACACCACACAGCTGCTGACACCCACAGCCCACACCCATGGAACAGGGGAAGAAAAAGTTGTTTAATAAATGGAAAGTAAAAAGTAGAGGAAGGGGTAGAAAAAACGGGGAGGAGGAAGAAGATTAAGAAAATAAAATACAAAAAAGACAATGATAATGCAAGTGATACAAATGATAGCAGCTGCTCACCACTCCCACAATTTTTCCCTGGTTACATGGCTGAGCATGATGCCACAAGGTATGGGATATCCCTTTCGTCAGTTATGGTCCACTCTCCCAGCTGTGCCCCCTCCTAATTTTTTGTGCACCTCCAGCCTACTCACTGATGGTGCAGTGTAAGGAGCAGGAGAGGCTTTGAATCTGTGCTCACTGCACAGAATGGCTTGGGTTGAAAGTGACTTTTGAAACCAGCTAGTTCCAAACCCCTCTTCTCAGGGCCCCTTTTAACCTGGCCTTGAACCTTTCTAGGGATGGAGCATCCCCAACTTCTCTGCATGACCTATTAGTACCTCTCCATTTTTGCAGTGAAGAATTCCTTCCTCATATCTAATCTAAACCTATGATCTTTCACTTTGAAACCATTACCCTTTCTCTTGCTCCCATCAACATGCTGTAAAGATTATTTCCAGCACACATCCAAAACATAACCCCATACAAGGCACCATGAAGAAATTTAATTGTATTCCAACCAAAAACAATCCATGAGTCACTAAAAGGTGTCCCAGGTCCTGCAAGTGCAACTGTTCCAGCTGATGTCAGCTTAACTAGCAAAGTAAACTCTGAGTGATTCTCCTTTGTATCAAACACAGTTTGGTTTCAGTGCACACTACAGGGGTGGGGTGGGCAAAGAAAACAGAGCTGAAGTGACAGCTGGGGCCCCAAGGACACAGCTGTGTACAACCCAAGACTGCTCTGGCATACACCTGTGTCTGATGAGAGGCACACTGTACTTCAGACTGCTGTGGCACTTCAGTTTGGCATGTGTACATGTAAAACAAGGAGTGGTGTGGGTGAGAGATAAAGGTTCAGAAGGTACCAGTCACATGAAAACAGTACTTACAGCTGGACCTTCGCTGCCAGGCAGGCCTGGGGCACCCTGCTCACCAGGCAAGCCTCGTGGTCCAGGTGAGCCTCGTGGCCCTTCCATGCCAGGCAGTCCCCGACTTCCCTCAGGCCCGCGGGAACCTGGGTCTCCAGGATTACCAACCTGACGAAGAAAGGGAGGAATTTCAGTGGATTGCTGTGCTAGTGATAGACTCGTTCTGACATATCAAAATGGTGGCAGGAGCTATTCTCAAATGCAAAGAAGTGAGTGCTCAAATGCAGTTGCTCAATAGATTTTTTTTTTAATAAGCAACTGGAGTCAGTAGTTGCATGATTTTTAAGAGGTCTGTACTCTTCACTTACAGGGGAGAAATGGAAAAATAATCTATTCTGTCAAAATAGGTAAATTAGAATAAACAGTGACATGCTCAAGGTGGCTCTCTGCCCTCATGGATGAGGAACATGGAACCTTTCTAGACATTAAATGATGCTAAAGATATGAAGATTCCAGCGCCTTTCTTGCTCCAAATGCCTTTCATGTCCTTCTGTAGAGAGTACCACAGTGTGAGGCTCTGCTGTGTAGCCCCAGGTTGTTTGGGATCACGTATTTCTACTTTGTTTACTCTGTCAGAGCCAGAGCTAGTTCTAGTGCCTACACTGCAGTTTGCTGGCAGAAAATACTCACTCCAACTGCCATTGACAAACTGCCTGAACAGGTGCAGTGCCACCTTATTTCACTCAGGGAAGGGGTAGAAAGCTATTCTGGACCCTGGGGAATGAAAGGATTGATGCAACTATGTCAATATGTCCACTTAAGTACACTGAGTAAACAAAGCTATAGCTTCTGCTCCAGTAAATTTACTAAGAATTATTAAATATCAGGCAGAGGGAGACCTATGCCAGCAGGCGCCTCTGAATTATTGTATTTGGTTGGAGTAGTAATGTTGTGGTAGCAGGGGGTCTAGAGGGGTGGCTTCTCTAAGAAGCTGCCAAAAGCTTCCCCCATGTCCAGCAGAGCCAACACCAGCCAGCTCTGAGACAGACCTGCTGGCCAAGCCAATCAGTGATGTTAGTAATCTCTGGGATAACGTATTTAAGGAAGAAAAAAATATTGCCCAGAAATAATTGCAGCCAGAGAGGAACAGGGTGAGAACATGTGAAATGAACAGATCTGCAGACACTGAGGTCAGTGCAGGAGGGGGAGGGGGTGCTCCCCTTTTGTTTTACTTCCCATTATCCTACTCTGAATCTGATTGTTAATAAATCAGTTAATTTCCTCAAGTCTGTTTTGGCTGTGACTAACAGATGAGGGCTCTCTCCCTGGCCACATATCTGGGCCCATGAGTTTTTGTTGTATTTTCTCTTCCTTGGTCAGGTGAGGTAGGGAGTGGCAGTGTGGCTTTGGTGTACGCCTGATGTCCAGTCAAGGTCAAAGCTCCACTGTTGTTTTCAATACAAGTTAATTTACTTCTATTCATCAATAGTAGCAATAACAAAGAAAAATAGCATACAAAAGGAGAAAAAAAAATCCACACAAAAAACCCCAAACAAGCAGCCAAAAAAAAAAAAAAAATCCTGCATACTCATGACTTCCCAAATCTACTGGGAAAAAAAAAAAAAAGAGAGCAACACCTGCTGAATGAGATGCTAAAGAACAAATTACTCAGCTGTCGTATCAGTTAAATCCACAAGGTGGAACCATTTCGGTTCCAGCTGCGCTGCTTCCCGGACAGCCGATGGCTGTCCCTACCAGAACGAAACCCAAAGAATGTGCTTGGATAGAATAATTGCTTTTATGGACTATGCAACCGGGAAGCCATCATTCCTTTCTTCCCCAGTCTGGTGAGATATCAGGTTCCCAGACAGATTGTTCATCCCTGTGAGGAATGAATTATTCCATCCTCACTGGGATGACAAGTGCTCTAGGCTCTCATCAAGACAAGAGGATTTGAAAAATTTAGGTGGATAAAATTATGGATTTTTCTTCTAATCTATCTCTTCCTCATGTCCTTTTTGTAGGATCTTCATCAGCAGTAAACACTCTTTAGCTTGCATTTGCTTAGCCCAAAAGTTACCCAGAACACTAATAACACAAGTGCAGCATTTTTTGTTATGCTCAGCCTCAGTTCCCCATAGGGAAAACTGTTGGTATTTTGCTATCACAGGTCATACTGTCAGATGCTGTAACAATCCAACTCTTCAGTGATCCTGAAATATAAGAATGAATTCAGCTCTCTAGTTATTTTTTTAGGTGACATAAAAGATTCTGCTCACCTTTCACATCAAAGTTATAATTTTGCAATAAAACAAAACAAAATAAAATGAAAACACAAATAAAATAAAATAAAATAAGTTGGGCCATAAATACTTCTGGTTTCACAGACATCACAATCCTGCTGCCAGCTTTTTAACAGTGGCATGCAGCCACTGCACTGAGTCTCCTTTCTATCTAACACCTACTGTACAAAGGGTGCATTCATTTTCTTTAAAAAAAAATTTGTTGGCCAGAAAACTGCTGTTGAATGATGCTTCTCTTTTATGCAGTTAGACTCCAGGAAACTAATTCCTTTTCAAAGCTAATTCATTTTAATATTAACTGTATTCAAAATTGAAAAAGAAGAAATCTGCTAAAACTCATTCCATTTAACTGCAATAAAGAGCTCAGCTTGTTGTTGGCATTTTTCTTTCCTTAAATCAGAAAACCATCTATATGACCTAGTAGACATCTGTATATCTCTAACAATGTTATTCATTATACTTACAGCTCCCTTTGCTCCTGGTAATCCCATGTCACCCTAAAAAGAAGATAAACTATATTAGAAGAAAGTTTCCTTACCATAAATGTTACAAATGCAGTGGATGTGATACAATGTTTTTCAAGATAAAATAAATTTTATATAGTTAGTAGATTTATACAAAATTTTACCACAAATAATTACAATTCCTTTGAGAATAAAGCCTTTATTTTGAGTGGATTTTGGACTACTCCTTTCTCAAAAACTTTTCTGTGAGGTGCAAATGAGAAAGCATGTTTGTTATAATTGGTTTTGTATTACTTCTCTTTGAATTAGACATGTCTCTAACCTCTCAAACACAGCTACACCACAGGAAAATCTGAGAAGATTTCTTGAGAACCTTTAGAAGAAGCATTTTTTAACCATGATTTTCTAGTTTCTACTAGATACTTGGATATTGGTGCTGTGTTAGTGCTGAAAAAACTGCAACAGAATCTACCTAAAGTTCTGTGAAGAAGCCACACCCCTACAAGTTCCTATCTCCAGCAATCTTTCTACTGGCTTCAACAATACAAAAATCTCTTGATCACCTGACTGAGAATTGTAATCCCACTATTCACAATTTTTTAGGTTTTCCTCTCAACTGGAAAAAAAAAACAACTTTCAAAATCTTGTAATCACCTGTGAAATAGATTAGCATGAAAACACTGAAGAGACTTAGAGTAATTTCTGTAAACTGTACTTTCCCAGTTCCCAAATGTCATTAGTCAAATAACTGGTTTCCAGTCAAAGTCCTGTGTGTTAATGAATATGCCATAATTGAAATAGATGGATAACATAACTGTTATCTATTTCAAACCAGACTAGCTGGCAACACACTTAAACAGCCCATAATATTGCACCCTGGGAATCTGTAGAGTGATTGTAATGCTCAGTTACTGCACATCTATCTCACTAAGGCTTTCAAAGTTGCAGCCTATGGGAAAAACCCACTCATTTCCAGCACACAGCCTGGCCACCATTCTTTGAATAGGGAGCAGTTTACTTCCTTTAGAAAGATCACTTCTGACTTTGCTGGATGAGGCCCCATGGGAGCCACTGGACCAGTGGGTTTCTCTTTTGGCAGGGACACAAACCCTCTTTACCCAAGGGCACATGACCCAGGCATTACCCATGTCAATTCACAACATGCCATATTCCTGCAGCATGCAGATAGATAGATATAGATATATATAAATATATATATGTGTATGTATATATATTTATATATATGCAATATCACAATGCCACAGCCTCTTCCCAGTCCATTTTTCCTCTCTCCAATAATCAGTTGCAAATCATGTTTCCAAAGAGAAAGTCAATACAAAACATTTCCTTTAAGTGTGAGTCATTAAGGATATTTATTAACTCTCCTTCTGTTTCACCTGAATTTCTCTTCCTCATTGCCTCAAACACCAAGAATTTCTGTGCCTGTGTATGCATGTGTACATATATTTTTATATATAAACACTCTTCTACATATATGTATCTACATACAACCACAGACAAGTCCTTTTTCTTCAAGGCAGTCTGTACAGTATTGTACACTTAAAAGAACCTGTATATTTCAGTGCTTTTCAAACAGCAGGAATAGAGTAATTAGGCAAAATACTCTATTACTTTGCTGTGCTCTGCAAGAACCAGTTGGTATAAAAACTGAAATGTGTCTGTCTTTCAATGATGAAAACATAACTCTTGAAGCACTCCAACAGTACTTTATATTTTTAATTTACGACAACATAGTATTATATCAGGTAAAGGGAAAAAAAAGCTCCTTACTAAGTCACCCTTTTCTCCTCCATCTCCTTCTGCTCCGGGTACACCCTATATCAAAGACAGACATACTGTCAGCCTTCAGATTTAGTCAACATTTGGCAGTGTGATTTTAAAGTCCCATGACCTCTAAAATTACTTACTTGTTCACCCTTAGGTCCTGGTTCACCCACTGAACCCTAGAAGTTTAAAGATTAAAAACAAAAAGAAAGAATTTTAAAGTTCTTTTAAAAAGAATTTTAAAGTTCAGATTCTAAAGTACACAATGTTATTTGATCCTAAATTTTTCATTCATGCAAGAGACCTTTAAAGCTGCAAAATTTTAAGAATGACAATGAAAGCACTTGAATCTTACTATGCAGTTCATGTGACAGAGTGAAGGCAAGTATGGAACATACAATCCACCACCACACTGTAAAGTACAGATTCCGACTGTCCAACAGGGGATCTCCCCTTTACATGACAAATGCTCTTGCAGCTGCTACAGGTCTGCTCTGAGAATTGTTTAGAAGTAAATAAATCAAGTGATACAGTACATGTATCATTTTTTTTCTAGCACTACTATATATTCCATATTGCTGTAGGCTATACAGCCCTGCTAATGAGGGAAAAAGCAGAGAGACATCCACAAGTACAGTCACAATCTTGTCCTGCATGCTGTTTAATTCTCAATGTCTTTTAGCAAACCCATGTCTAGAACTTGGATCATTGTTGTCAAAGCTGAAGGGCTTGCATCTTAAAGTTAATATTCCTTTTTAAAAAGAAATTAGATCATGTTTCGTCTTATAATCCTCTAACAAATCATACCCATGTGGACAGGCAGGAAACAGAGATAAATTAATGACTCAATTCTAAACATATGTAATTTTTTTCTAGAGCAAAATTATTAAGTTTTCAGAACAATGTATCATTTAGGAAAGTCTTTTTGTCTTTTTATTCTGTTAGAAAACCAGTCACACCATCTTTTTAATATTCTTTGCAGTCTGTGCATGTTCAAAGATATGCATTCCAAATGAAAGATAACTGCATGATAATCCTGTTTTTGTAAAACAGACAGAGACACAGCAGATTTCTCTCCCATTTCAGAGATCTATTTAATTCACATAAGATATAGGCACACAGACTGGTGTAGCTTTTATGAATTTAATGAATTCTGACATGTTCTCATGTTCTTGAAGATGAAGAGCTAACACTAAATTATCCACAAAGCTAAGCACAGTAAATGACAAAACTATTTATTATTCCAGCTTTGTCAAACAACACTGAAACTATTTTGTCTGAAGTGTTCTCAACATTGTGCCTCGTTAAGGTTTCACAATTACACAAAGACATTGGTTTCCAACCTAATATTATTTTGGGGGTTCTTTTTCTCCCCTTACCGTTCTTTAGAGCAATAAAACATTTTCTATGTTTTAGATAAAGCTGACATAGAAGAATCTATTGCTTTGGTGAGCCTTATCCTGCAATGTTTGTATAAGCAAATATGAAAATTACAACTGAAACTATTGGAATCTATTCTACAGTGACTGCAAAAATTGCAATGGAGGCAATAAGGCAAGATGTCAAACCATGAAAATACTCACTTTTCTTGACATACTGCCTATCTATTTTGCAAAAGTCTCTCTCAAATCATACTCAAGAACTATTTGCAAAACTGCCTGCCAGCATGATCCCAAACTGTACCAGGGGCTACTTTAACTACTTAGCAGCACAAAGGATCATGTTGCAGTGCCAAGGTCTGGCACTTGGCTTGGTGCTGTTTAACTGACTAAAATAGACAGAACCTGAGTGTATGAAACCAATCCAAAATGCGTGAACCAGAAACAGCTTAAGTGGTGAATGCTGGGGTTTGGCCATTGTCTGTGTTGTGTGGGCATAACCACCAGTGAGATTCACTGAGGCATAAGCCATTGCTCTTTATTGCTTTGTACTGCTCTCTCTGCTGGGTTACGTCAGGTCAGCGCCTGATCCACATAGCTCCTCACCCAAACTAGTGGCAGTCTGGTTCAGGCCCCAAAGGAGGCAAAGACCTAGGCTGTGACCTCCTTTTCCAACCAGGCACAGGGTGACATGGTGAGGATTGGTCCATGTGGGCCTGGAAACAGGAACGCTGACCCTGCAGTTAGCACATGATATTGTGCCTGAAACATTCAGTCATTATTATATCCATCGAATTTAGTCACCTCTCACTTTTACATATTACTTCAGAAAAAAATAATTCTGGTGGTATCTTTGGTGGTGATTTATTCTTTAAGTGGGCATCACCTGCATGTCAACAAGATGCCAGGAGACAGTACACAATATTTAACAGCTGTGGGATCAAGAATGACTACTGATATATCAAATTCATGAATTCTACTGGCTTCTGGCTGCTATTTACATCAACTCTTACCATGCAGATCAAGTTACACAACAGAACTTTATAGGATCCCTGTGTACAAAGCCATGACGCTTTGAAATGAGAAAGGGAAAAGAGGTTACTTCAGCCTAGAATTTACTCCTAGAAGAGGTTGACCCAAAGGGGTTAACAGGCTACACAGACACCTATTTCCAGCCTGTCAAGGTTGTTTGTGTAAGACTGATGCAGTTGCAAAAGCTGAAGGGAAGAGGAAGGATAGAGTGGCACAGTGCTCTCCAGCCTTGAGACTTGGAAGAGATACTGCAGGGCAGTGCTGCTGGCAAGGCTGCAGTCATGCTAGACCTGCCCCAGAAAATTCACTCCAACCTCTGTGTAACTGGAAAATAAAATGTGAATCAAGGGTACAAGTGGAGAGCTAAAGAGCAATCATAGGATGCAATAATTCCTAGCATAGCACTTTGGACTTTAAGGTAATTGCACAGAGCACTAAACTCACCTCAGGTTTTTAAAAACGGTCCAAGCATAAGTTACTGTCATCTGCCAGTTAGATACTCAGAAACCTCCTGGCTGTAGCCTGAATCTCTCTAGGTCTGTTTATAACATCAACAGTCTATTTTTTATCCTAGAGATCCAGACCATTTATATGGCAAATGAGGCATATCAAGCACCTTTGGAGGGAGGTTGTCAGCACTGCAACAAATATTAGGTATTTTCCTTCTACCTTTGCTTCCTCAGTACCTTCAGTCTCTCTCTGGAGATTTATGAATCATTACCAATCTAATAAAAAGAGACTGCCTTATGACAATACTCACATTTGACTAGAAATATGTGCCCTGATCTCAGCATTAAAAGAAAACCAAACATAAAAAAAAAAAGTCAACAACATCAAAGACTTAGAGGATTGCTTTTAAGTACCTGAAAATCTTTTTTTTAACAAAAGGCTACCCAAAACAACAGCAAACCCTATCCAAAAACCCTGTGATGTACACTAGGAGCCTACCAAGAGCAGGATTCCTCTGTTCAGCTAAGATATTCTATAGCAGTTATACCCATGTCTGACTAACAGTCCAACAGTCCCCTGGGTGTCAGGAGGATGTAAGAGGCATTTCACAAGTGTAATTCATTTAATAATGATGTAGACATGCCTCAAGTAAGGAAGACACAGTAGAGAACTTAATATTTTTATATCAAGTATGTCAGAAGTTTGGCAAGTGAATGCCATCCTTTGCAGTCTCCTATAACCAAGAGAAGGTAAGAAACATCTCTTTATGTACTGTCTTCACTAACATTTATTGAGTAAAGCAAGAAATATTCTGCAGTTATGTGATGCCCATAGGGCCCAATCTTTCCCTCTCAACAAAATACTGGAAGTATTTATATCCTATAATTTTGCATGCATGCACAGGTGTCTCAATAGCTGCATTAGCATGTGCATTTCCATAGCAGGTCCTAAGACATATGTAACAGCATCACTACTACTATAGGTGGAGGTTGAAGTTGCAAAGCTCTATAGTGACCAGAGACCCTGACTGATCATTTCATATCTGGCTGTGTCAATGATTTGCAGTACAATTTAGGTCTTTAAATGATTCAAACTTGAAAAAACAAAATAATATTTACACCAGTAACCTTATTTCAGTCCCTTAAGTGACACTGTCAAACGTGTACTTTTCCTGTACACGTTTACGAGCTACAAGTAGTTAATGGCCACAGAGAGCACCACTTTCAAGCAGTTAAAATATCTACATACAAAACAAGAAGACAGATATTAATTCATGGAAAAACTGAAAACAGTGTTCAACTTATTGTGTTTACTCCTGACATCAAACTGAATGTACGAGTGCATTTCTTACCCGGTCACCTTTACCACCAGGAAGGCCTGGAGGACCAGGCAGTCCAGGAAGTCCAATATTACCCTGGGGACCCTGTGAAAATAAGTCAAGGATGTAAACTTAGCCAATCTTGTTAAGAATGAACAACTATGGGTCATACCCTGAAGCAGATGGGGCAGAACCTTGTTCCCAGAACAAACTTAGCTTGATGAAAGAGGATTATCTGATGCAAATAGGGCTGATGCAAAATACAGCACTTTAAACAGAATCTTATTATGAACTGACTGCTGACAATCACAACAGAAATGACTTAGGGGGTTTTCTACCCTCCAGTCCCCCAACGACAGACTGGTTCTCTTAAAAATTCTTCCCAAGATCTTGCACTCTGCGATTTGTGCATTCCTCTGTAACAGTAGGCTCTTTCAGCCAAGACCTCCCCAGCTATGCTTCTGACTGGTTCTGTGTAAATACTGCAGGAGCTCTGGTAAAAGGTGGCATTCATAATGTGCTCCATTCATAAGTCTCACGTCGCTGTTAGCAGAAAGCCAGTCTGTCACTGCTCCTGTTCCCAGGAGCCCACACAGGAGTGTGCCACTCAGCTTTGCATGTCACAGGATTTAGGGGTTTATCTTTAAGTAGAAGAAAAAGTCACACACATTCCACGTAACTTTAAGCAGCATTTTCTAATATTAGCACAGTCAGAGAGGACTGGAAAAGAAACTGAATCACCACTCATTTCAATGTTATTTTCAGTTCCCTGCATGCCTAAAAGGGTAATGCAATTCCAGATGATACTATAGCTCCTTGAAAATAAACATGACCACTGAATATGGAAATTAACTGCTTACCAACTTCCCTGGTAAACCTGGAGGACCTGCAGGACCTGTCTCCCCTCTGCTACCCTGGAAGCAGAAATAGAGGGACAACATTATTTCCTGGAATTCTTCCTGTGATCTGGCAATAAAGTATGAGATTTTTTTCCCTTAATGTTAAGTGATTTACACTACTTAGCCATTGGGTTTAACTGAAAACTTCTTTTTCACAGTGCAAAAATACCAAATGCATTAAAACCAGTGAAACTTTCTGAGGAAACATTTTAAACAATGACATATAACCTTTATTTGGCATAAAATGATTCAAGTAAGTCATTTGGCTGAGTGATTAAGCAAAAAGTAGTTCCCTTCATGGGCTCACACCTGAGAGTTACCTGTCACAAACACATTCACTTCACTGTGACAACTCTAGCAGGCACATTTAACTTTAGGCTTTTGCTTAGTTTCATCAGCTGAGCTCGTATATGACCACATATTTAAAGCACCTGATCTCCAATGCACAAATGTGAAAAGTGCATACACAAGTAATGCTTAACAAACTCATCCAGGTTTAAAAATCTAGAGTGTTACAGGGAAGGGTAAGTTTTAAAAATCACCATTCATAATAGTGATAAGCATAAATATGTGCTTTACTGCATCTTTATATCTTCACTTCAGACATGTTTATCTATTCAGATCATCATATGCACATTAGTGTTACAACTCTATTTCTTAATGTAGCCATTTGAATACATACTCTGGGTAAATCTGACATTCAGCCAAACTTGCAAACTTTTTAAACAATTTTTGAAATACCTTTCTCAAAAGATTTTGTCCTTTATGATTAAACTTTTCAGAACAGCTTAGTAAGTTTTATAGCTTTATTCTCACACGTACAGACATATCCCTGGACAGATAAATTCAAACAATGTCCCAACACAAGCCTAGGTCTCACTTAAGAGATTCTCCTTAAATTCACTGTGTGACTATGTAAGCAGTATTTGCAATAAAAGAAAAATATAATATTTAAGATCATAAAATGTCAAGAGTTGAAGTTATTAGTTACGCAGGTTGATAAACTATTATACAATAACAGAAATTTTTGGATAAAAGCAGATCTTAGCATTCTAATGCAGTCTGCAATGGATAATTTTAAATACAGTTTTTTTTCATAACAAGAACAATAGTGTGAAATGTTGTGGCATACTAAATAAAAGGAGGCAGCAGACATGGCCTTTTACACTAGGTCATAAATGCAATGACAACTTCTCACACAAGCTCAGGAAAGCTAACTCTACAATTCAAGAAATAATTAGGTATCCTGGAGAGATCACAGAACAACCAAACATAAACAGACTTTTCAATTAATTTCCTTCAAAATATCCTATGGTGGTAAAATGCTTATTACTTTAAAGCATTTTGCATAATTTCTAGAAGCTTTTTTATGTTAAAAAAAAGCAATAAAGGAAAAATGAAAACTGAAATTATGATAAACATTAAAAACTTGTCTTCTCATGTCATTTTCATAACAGTCATTGCTATACAGAGATAAAAGCAGTACAATCTTCAGAGATTTAAAATCTTATAATAAACTTGTTAAGCACATCAAAAGTTCTGCTGGTCATACAAAATTCAAGAAAAAAAATCTCAATTTTATTTCAAATGCAGAAAAATCTTTTGTCAAATGCACACCACAGGCACTTTGTCAAACACAATGCCTTTATAAGGAGGCAAAGAAGGAGGTTAATTTACAGAAGACTGAAATACAAATGCATAGCATTTCCTGTAAACATTGACATTATATCTGTAAGGACAGATTATTTCAAACTGTGGGCTACCACTGCATGATCTGTAGTGGTGTTTTAGCAAGTAAGAGAGGAACTGGAACCCAAAGAATGAGGAATCCCATCCCTGGCATAACTAGAAAGACTGCAATGCTTCCTCCAAGTTATAACAGACTGAAATGGCCCTAGGATAGGTTATATAGTAAGCTGCTTTCTCCTAGTTCTAAAAAAAGGAAAAAAAAAAGTATCTTGAGATATCCTCATTCAAAATGCAACATCAGTCATGTCCTAGAAGCACCTACATTTTCCCAACAGCCTATAGGAGGGTTTCTGTAATAGCTGGTTCAGGTGTTAACATCTGTTCCTGGTCAGATGACATAAGTCAAGTCCTAGAAGCACCTACATTTTCCCAACAGCCTATAGGAGGGTTTCTGTAATAGCTGGTTCAGGTGTTGACATCTGTTCCTGGTCAGATGAAATGTTCCTCTGTGCTGTAAGTCACTATGGGCAGAAGGCAGCTTGGCCAAGTCCTCAGCCCACCTTTCTTACACAGCAGCCCTCTGTACAAGAGTACATAGCTTCAGGCCACCCACAAACCAACAGGCATGCTGCACTGGTTTTAACAAAAAGACTACCCAGAATCTGTATAGGTTTATGCACTTTTGACACACTTCAGAATCCGTACTTTTCCTAGAGGTGAAACACTTAAGGAAGAAAAATGACTACTCTAGTTCAGAGTGAGCTGAGCCAGCTTGCATCCGTGCTGGTGAACATTCCGCGTCTCTAGGGAAAGGCACATGTGAAATGGTAAGTGTGAAATGGTAGCACAGCACTGCAAGTCTGAACACCACAGGGATGCAGCCCTTCCACAGCTCCTCTGCTAGACTGTGGTTACCACAAAATCTACTTTCCCTTTGTTCCAAGGCACCATGCCTGAACCACTCAATACATTTAAAGATTTAATGGCTTTCTCACAGACCTGTTGTATTCAGCCTTTTAATGTAACACACGTAAGAAGACCCTACAGGATTTACAGTTAACCTTCCTTTAGGCTGCCTGGGAAGGTTTTCATCCTCACTGAAATTTTGAAGACTTGATCCTTTTGTAGAATTCTCACAAATAGTTACAGAATGCATTTGCATGCCAAGAGAGTTTCACTGGCTTATTGGGTTCCTGTTCATCAATTGAGTGGAATGATAATAAGAATGAAAATAGATTCCAGGTAATTTGAATCTCGCTTAGTTGCCCAGATAATTGAAACACTAATTAGAATCACTTGACAGGTGATTCACAGCATATACTGTAATAACCTTTTACTGCTTAAAATATTTGTTATTAATTGTAACTAATTTTTAATATATATTATTAAATACATGTCATAAGGCTGCCATAGAGAATTAAATCTAGGTGGAATAAAGAATAAACAAAGTACATTTTTGGATTTTTTTAAAACTTCATATTCAAAGTTTTTTGAAAATATAACCTATTTATCAACTATATACTTATGAGACTGAAAGTTACAAAATTTTTGTCATGCACGGTCTCAGAGGAAATACTCATTTAAGTTCGAGGATTTATCCATAGAAGCATCAACAGTGCTCTTTGACCCTCAATAGAGTATTGAAAACATCCAAGTATGTAAACTAATATTTGATAGAAGAATACACATACAAGTAACTTCCTCTGAGATTTTAAATGTAACTTTGCAACTGTGCCAGAGTAATAATTAAATTGTACTGCTTAGGATAATGGTAAGAGGTAGATGTAGCATGAAAGGTTCCCTCCTCTTAACTATGCCATGCTTTGGGCAGAAGCAACAACCCTCTAGCTGTCATTCTCTTCATAAGTGATACTGTGGCCAAGTCTAGAGGGCAGAGACCTTTATTTCTGACTGTGCAGTGTTGCCAGAGGTCCAGGACAGTTTTGGTCCACTAGCTCCATAACAAATCTATTTTTTTACCCAGGTTACTCTCTACACTGCTTAGGAGAAGCCAACATTTTGATATCTGCTGACATTCAGAGGTCTGGATGCCCAAAAGTCAAAGAAAGTTGTTGGAGGTGGAGGTTTGAACAAAGAGGTATCAAACAAGAATCTGACCATGTTGTTTGGGAGGACAGGGGTGGTTACTAGGAGAAGTGAAGAGGCTTTTGGAGCTTATAGAGCTCATTTGGAACATGTCATCTGCAAGCCTGACAGAAAAGGTACTACCCTGTACAAACCATGCTGCTAAACTATTTAGGGTCAAAAAGTTTTGTCACATTCATCTAGAGGCTTAGGGTTGCTGGATAAAAAGTACCTGCCAAGACAGAAATGCACTTTTGTCCTTTTGACTCTGTTATAAACACTCTAATGCTAACCCCTTTAGCTTTACCCTGAATGCCAACAATGGCACCACTTGTAGAACATGTCTGAAATTATATATAAAAAACACATCCACTAATTCCTAAACATAGTATATAAACTGAGACAAGGACATTTCATCCTCCCATTATCAACTACAGAAAGTGACAGGTTATTTCAGTTGCAGTCATGTAAAAGGAATAGATAGAAAACATTTTAATAGATAGAAAACATTTTAATTACTTTAAACTATTTAGGGTAACCAAAGTTACATTTCAGTATATGCAGGACAGAAATATATTTAAAGACCAGAAAATTATTTATCTGAAAGTAATTTAAGATGCTGAAAACAGCATTCTCCTCTAACTTTAGGTTGTGTGACATTTGAGTACTAAATCCAAGGTACTCCTCCAGGTTTCCTCTTTGTAGTGACAAATGCACTTCCAGAGAGGAAGTCAGCCCAACTGACCAGGGCCCCTGAGAAGTCTCTCAGAGGGGCTATGGTATCAAATTTTAGGCAGCTGGATATTTAGTCTGTGTTGTTAATATTGGGGAAAAATATATTACTTCCTAATTATAAAACAACATATATGAATGTTGGCCTGCATATGCATCAAGTTTGCTCAGTTTGCTAGACACATATTGAACTTTAAGTGATTACTTCAATATTACAAGCTCTCTGCAAAACTACAGGGTGCAATACAGGCTCTCAAAATGTTAGCAATTTATAGGTTAAATAGTTGAAGAAAAGCAAGGGATGAAAAAGTAGAGGCAGGGGTCAGTATTTTCTGCAGGAACTAAATTAGATTACTGATTCTCAGCAAATATGAAAGAAAATGGTTAAGCAGCTTAGGGAGCATAACCAAATTCCACTGATTAGGAATGACACTCCCACATTTGAGAATTCCTTCCTTTGGCCCACCTGCCATGATGACTGACTTAGAAATGTTTAAATCATAAATGAGTTTGGTAATTACTTGGATTAGTTAGAACAATGTGAAACAAACATAAGGTTAACCAACAAAACAATTAGAGTGGACAATATGTTTCATTTAGAAATAAAAGGCAAAATTTCCATGTTGCTCCTGTTCTTTTTCCAGTTTACTGAACACCTGTAGCAAAAGGATTTTTTCCCATACCCACTCAGATGCCAGTTGAAGCTTTTTTAAGGAAAAGCAATAATGAACTAAAATGACACTCTTAAAAGCAAGTTTTTCCTAGGAATATTTGTCAGAGGTGAGGAAAGAGTCTCCTAACATGTAAGTTTTCCATGAGTTTTTAACTAGAGCTAGTAATCTTGTTTTCAAATATTTAGTATCTTCCCTGTGAAACTGTAAAAGTTTACACACCCTCAAAAGGCCAAAATTTGAATGTGCTGTTTAGTAACAATATCTTTGCAACTACATTCCAACAGCTATTTAACATCAAATTACACTGAAATAACATGGTTTACAACAGAGGACTCTACAAATTATTTGGCAAACAGTACAAAAGTATTATTTGTCCCACAGAGCCACTGATGATAGTGCTCTCTTGTGTAATTTTGAAAAACTACATGAGTTGAAGTGAAAATTTTTTCTCAAAAATTGTCTTGTGGAGGTAGATAAAGCTGAAAAACTCTGTGTTTTTTAAATATAGTACAAATGTAGGCATGTAGGTTTTCCCTAATGCAAATACCAGCCTGCAGGCCATATTGGCAGAGTTCAGCCTTGTTATCCCCCACAGACCTTCACCAGATGTCCTTTCCTCTGGAGCTCTGACCCTCCTGGAGCCACCAGCCATGTTGAAACATAAAAAACAGGGCTAAGTGAAATAGGGTAGTGAAGAGGATTTCATGTGGTTGTTACTGTGCAACCAATATATTAGGGGACTTTATATAATTAGGAAATTCCTCATATCCTGCAAAATATCAAGGTTTTTCTTTCTCCAAGAAATAAGTCCAACCCCTCGTTTAACCTGAGTCTTCTACAGCAACAATGGAACAAAGAGGTAAAGGAGAAAGAAAAGAACTGAAGTGAATTATAAAGTGAATAATTCAAAATAAGAAGAAATAGGCCAAGAAAAATACCTGAATAGTAACCATAAATTCCTCAGGCTTTGAAAGTGTTTAGTTATGCAACTTTGGTCTAAAACAAGCAAGTGTTAAAGCTGTGAGAAAATTTCAAATAAGGAAAGAAAAAAACAAATTCTCTTTAGAACGATTATAATTGTATTATAATTGTTTTTCTCAACTGTCTTTTCTCCAAATTGTCCAGTTTTAGAAGTTTGAAAATCATGCCACGTTGAATTATTTAACCAGCACATTATTTTTTCCCTAGAAATGGAAGGGCAGAATCCTAAAGCTGAAGTTCAAATGTATCTGCTACATGTACATGCTGCAGAAGAAAGAGAAAGTATTCTTTATTCTGCCCTAGAAATAAATATTGACTCAGCTTAGACCAAAGCTCTCTGAAGTTCAATAGTACAACCATTTGTCCTTCTGAAACAAAAAAACCCACATCATCCCCCTTCTTTGTGTAAATGTGAATTGCTCGTCAAAAAAAAATAGAAAGTTATTCCAGTCATATGCTGCCTGTAGTCTCAAGCTGATGAAAGCCAACCTAGTTATTATCCAAGGCTCTTTATAGCTTTAAGGGAAGTACAGAAGAGAAGTAGCTTACTGTTTGATGTACCACATAAAAACTTACTTCATAATCAATAATTGACTTCCTTTCTCCATGTTGTATTGACCAAAACTTTTCTTTCTATGCTTTGGTTCTACTGTTTACATGTTTTCCAAAACGAGTGCACTTTGTAAACACAGAGAAAATAAAGGCAAAGAATCCAGATGTCTTGCTGGTCTCTACAGTGACAAAAGGAAAAATCACTGTATTTAATCTGCTTTAAGTATTTCTGTCCATCTACAGGGTTACTAATAATTAACCTTGTGTGTCAACCCCTGTTCTACGGACTGCTGATTTTGTAAATTCATGTTCACATTGAAAGGATTAAAAGAATAGTTCAGCAGATTACAGTGCATTATCAGAGTGGGCAATTACCTTGGTCTGATTCAATTATAATTCTTGTTTCTGTCACAAGTGTACAGGATCAGCCTAAGAACAAGGCTGAAACCCTTTTTGAGAGTACTCAATACTTTTAAATACAAACAACAAAAATCAAGACAAAAACAAAAACTTGTTTGAGAGTTGGGTATTTGGGAGGCTGGGGATACCTGTATTCCATCCTAGTAAATGCCCTTATAATCCCCTTTTTGTATCATCCTTAGGCAGCTGTGAAGACAGCAGCAATGCAAAGACTGTCCAAAATAAACATGATCTCATGAATTAATACATCTAGCAGCTGATAGCATAAACAACAGGGAAAAACCAGAAGAAAATGGAATCTCTTGCTTGGCTGACTGCTGGCATATGTTCAGGAGCTAATTCAGAGAAGATATTCCTGACCCTTACAAATAAATCACAGACAGTACCTCACTAAACCTTGTATGAGAATAACCCTACAACTTCATGAGAAAAACTTGTGTCATTGTATTATAGCAGAAGATCAGAAAATTTCAGGGAATCATCCAGGGTATCAGTGGCAAGAAGGAAGCCTGGAAAAGTAATTGCTTAACAGAGCCTGAAGCCTGGTTAATATAATCAGAGTGAATATTTATACATGAAAGGTTTCTTCAAATCACTGATCCTCTCATCCCTCTCCATCCAGAAGAATTAACAGCAAAGGGAAATTAGATCAGCCTTATGCAGCTTCAAACCATGTCAGGTCCCCTCTAGAGAAAATCAGAAAGCAGTACCCAACACTCTCCAGTATCCAGTTGTCCTTTGTCTTCAAAACTGAGCCTTAACAAATACCATCAGTTCATTTCTCTTAGCAGATTTATTTCCTGCAGCAGGCTACTTGCCTGGCAGCAATTTCTCCAGTGTTCCAAATCTTTCTAGTGTTAAGGAAAATCTCCAGGGAAAGCAATTACAGCAGCAGTGCTTCCAATAACAGACAAATCCTGTTCTTCACACCACTATATCTATGTTAGTAATGCCAACCAGACTGCTGCAGTGGAAGAACATAAGTTTGGTTCCAACTTTTTTCACAAACCACACTTATTCCCTCTGTTTCAGCTTTTACTCAGCATATTTAAATACAAAGACAAGAACAATATAAACAAAGGTTAAGGATTTAACTTTTCACCAAAGCCAAAAACAATCATAGGACATTACTGGACATATATAGGACTGTATTTCTCTATGTGATGATGCACATCCTCTTGGTACAGAAGGTAAAGAACTGGTATTTACCTCAAGAATTAAAATTTATGAAAAATAATAACTTTACCTTGTGGCTAGCTTCAGCAACCCTATTTTGAGACACTGCAATTTTACAAATTCTCAATTAGAAATTTATTCCATACTTACTGGTGGTCCCCGGGGTCCTGTTGGACCTGCTTCTCCCTCTGGGCCCTGTTGACCCTATTGTGGGAACAAATTTGAAATGCAACAGATTTTAAAAGTAATTATTTTTTACGCATTTTTTTTGTAGATCTTTTGTATAAGATTAATGATTTTACCTGTTTACCAGGATTTCCCATTAACCCTGGCACCCCAGGAGGACCTCTATTACCCTGTTGGGCAGAAGATGAAAAATATGAGCCAAGGCAATAGTTTGCTCTTCCATTTTAAAATAAAAAATTGAAATAAGGAAAGCAATAAGGTTCTAAGCAAAATCAGCCTGTGTTAATTTTTTAACTTCTGCCTTATTTTTGGCATTCTTTTAACTTTGACCAAACCTTTCTATCTAATTTTTCAAAAGTCAGGTTTCAGTTCCTTTGCTGTTTATATGCTGACAAATCCCAAATAGATTTGATTGCTGCTTTCAAATTACAGAAAGCAATATCACTCCATGTAATTTCAGACAAAAATCATACCTCAGTCTAGTTTTCTTTTTCAATTACTTACAGCTAAACTCAAACATTCCACAGTCTCAATCTTACCACTTATTTTTAACTAAATTGGAATTGATGCTGCAATTTGGAGCTGCCTAAATAGAGATAACAAGCTCTGTGATTGAATCAGCTTAGGGTGGCTATAAATAGTATTCTTATTACAAGATCATTCATTTCAAGATGTAGTGAGGTAGGCACATCAAGTTTCCTCGAACAATGATTTCCACAATTTTAAAAGGAAATGGTCTCTTTTAGGTATTATTTAATGCATAGAATAATGAAAACCACACCATGTAGCACAAGAATCATGAAAATGCACAGGCCAAAGTTGATTAAAAACTATATTTAATTCCTTCAGCCTAAGGCTTGTCTCTTAACACAAGAGGATGCTAGCAAAATTTCTTTGAGTACTTTAGAACTTTAGATACCTTAGCACTTTATTTGTGCTTCAGATAAAAAGACAATACTCAAGATGTTTTACCTTTGGGCCAGGAATGCCTTTCATACCTGGAGAGCCTGGGAAACCCTGGGAAAAAAAATAAGATTGACATTTATTTGTTATTAAGGGGATTGGAAAAAGCGTAAAAAAAAAAAAAAAAAATCTTTCTCATGCTTGAGTATTTCTAATCCTTATACTTGATATTGAAGCACTTTCATTCAATAAGAGACCAAGCTTGACTTCTTTCTGTTTACAAAGTAGCAGATAAGCAGTATTATTCTTATTTTGTAAATTGCAAAAGGAGCATAGATAAGTGAGGAATTGTGACGACTTCTGTCTTGCACTAGAAATATATACTTGTCCCAGTATGCTGAGACTGGAGGTGCAGAGTTTAATAGATGCCTTTGGACATTTTTCATTCCCTCCTCACTTCTCTGCAACAGGTCATTGCAAACATGCTTTTATCAAATTGTCTTCCAAGCTTAAGAGTTCATTAAGTATTACAAATTTATGTCCAGTTCTGTTTTAAAACATCTCCTTCACCATTCCTCACAGCAATTACTCCTATAACAAAGTGTTTTAAACAGGTTTCTATTTAGCTTTTGACAACTGGAACAGTTTTCAAACTTACTTAATGCATGAGCATTACCTGCTGAAAGAGCCCACAAAGCACTAGTGATTCCCTGTGAGTCCACCACAGGGGATACACTGGAGACCCACAGAAAGAAGCATGAGCATGATGCATTCCAGATGCTCTGAGCCAGCAGAATATCAAAGGATGATTGTTCATGGAAGGTATGTTAGACTAGCAGCTCAGCTTTTCCTGCTCAGCCTGGGGATACTTTGGCCCTAGACAATACAACGAGACCAGCCCTAAGTGGGGTCACATCACAGTATCCACGAGGTCTCAGGTAGGAGAAACATGAGAAGAGTCACAGCCTGGCCACAGATGTTTTGTGAGGCCAAGTTCCTCACAATGGCATCATAAGGAGATCTAGGCTTTTGTGCAAAGGTTTTGCACACACACAGCAGAATTTCCCCTTGCGTTACGCATACTCTCCCCTGAGCCTTTTGCTTATGTTTTCACTAGAATTATTCCAATATCAAATCAACCTATACACAGCCTTTCTATGATTTGAACAGAGCCTACCTTTTAAAGGTAAATTACTGGATACTTACTGGCAATCCCTGGAGCCCTGTATCACCTGGAGCTCCAGGTTTTCCTGGTTCACCCTGTAAAAATTTACAGTTTTAAATTGTAATTTATGCAAATCAAACATGAGGGAAAAATTTATTTCTGGAACACAGAGTTGACATACTTTTGGTTCTGTAGTACAGAAATGTTAATTCAATTACCCTCATAATGTGCATAAAGCCATGAGCAGCAGCCACAAATTAATGAACAAATCTAGGGCACTACCAAAGCTCAGAAATATGCCAATTGTGCCTTACTTTTGCTCCAGGCATTCCAGGGATCCCTTCACGGCCATCAACTCCTGGTAAACCCTTGAAAAAAAGAAAAAAAATATTGTAACTTGGAAAATGTTTTGACCAAGCACTAATATACAAAGTAACATCAAATTAAGCAAATAAATTAAATATACATACAGGCTCTCCTTTAGGCCCAGGGAGGCCATTTATTCCTCTTGTACCTTGAGGACCCTGAGAATAATAATTAAAAATTAAGCTAAAAACAATGACAGAAATGACAGATTAAAAGAATGTCAACACATATTCAGATACATATTGCTTTGAGAGTATCAGTTATGCACGGTTTATATGCTATTAAGTAACTGTTTGTAAGTCAACAAGAGTCAAAATTTGTCTGTGCTCACCCTTTCTCCCTTTGGACCTGCCTCTCCTAGTGGACCTCTCTGTCCTTGATCCCCCTACAGAAAAAAAAAGGAAAAAAAAAAAGAAAAAAAAATTAGAAATAAAACCAAGAATAAATGTCCTTGTATTTTTTAGCTAAAACTCTCAGAAAATCAAAAAGTACAATTCACATTTGGTGAAAGTAGACACCTCAAAATCACACTATATTTAAGAATGCAGTTGCTTAAAACTACAGCTGACAGAAATATTTTAAAAACACAGCTCAAGCCGTCACCTGAGATTCCAGGTGTCTAAGCAAAGGATGTTGCACTGGTTTGTTTAACACAGAGTTACTGGCTATTCCAAGCACAAATTCCGGCTATGGAAGCAGAGAGCAAGGAAGAATTTAAGGAAAAAACCAACCAAACACCCCAAACAAATAAAATACACACAATAAAAACCTGCAACAAAAATTGCCCAAATCTCCCTGTATGGGTTTTGATCCAGTCTGATACCTGAAAATTCCAAGCCACCCTAATGCACAGTATACTGACTTGATAAGAGGAAACCATCACACACTAAGAAGTTAAAATGGGTTCATCTACCTCAAATTCTTTAGGAACATTAAGACATTACTGACTTGATATCACTGTAATATCATTTATTCACTCGCAGGGAATCAATAGAATTGGATTAATCAGAGGATCTTTTGATTCACAGCTGCAAAGTTTCACTAACTGGGAAGTGTTTGGATAATCCACACTCTACTTACAGGTGCACCAGGAAGACCTTGGGGACCAGGATCACCATCAAGACCACGAGCTCCCTACAAAACAAATAGGTAACACAAGATATTAAAGTGAACCTTACAACTTATGTATCCTCCTGTTTTGCTAGGAGCTACAAAGTCTCCACAGATGAAGGGGCTTTATAGCTGCAATTTAAAAAACAAACAAACAAACAAACAAACAAAACATACCCACAATCAATTCTCTTTGTTTATCTTGCTTTTTTAAATGAAGATATGAAAGCAAATATATTTAAATATGAAAAAAAAATCAGTCATAAAACAACATTCAGATCATTCTCTAAAAAATCTAGGAAGGAGGTAGACCTTAACATGCTACTTTAAAAAAATCTGTGTCTCCTTTAAATATACTATATCCTTCACCACATTATAGAATAACATGAAAATATGCCGAGAAATCATCAAGTGCAGTGCTGCTGGTTTTATGACATATGTTTCAAGGAAACAAAGCAATCACTACCCTGTAAATAAATGTCAATGGAGAGTAAAAAATTGTTTTAAAAATATTTAGAGAGAACATGAAACTCCTTTGTTAAACAGATATAGTAAATATTTCAAGTAGACAAAACATTACAAAAAATGTAGGCAAATAACTACAAAAAATTAGAACACACAATGGCCAGGAAAATGAGGATAATAATAGCTTAGCAAACATGCCCAGGAGCTTAGGAAGGATCATTCATGAGAAGATTCATAATCAGGAGAAATTTGATGTTGTCTCTGAAGACAGATGATCACAAGATTTACGTGTGTTGACTTCTGGAGAAGGAAATAATGTCAGGGTTGCTATTTTCTGTTCCTTCCAGAAAATTTTACCATATAGATTTAACAAGATTGCGAGACAAGAAATATAGCACTCAGGTTTGAAATAACAGATAGAAACATTTAGAGAAACAGAAGGAAAATTTTCCAGTGAATTAAGAGCCCACATAAATATTAATCCCACTGGCAGCAATTTAAGACACAGAGATGTCAAAGAAAGAATGAGAAAAAGAACAAACTCTCAATAAAAATTCCCGGAAAAAAATGGGATGATTATGGAAGTAAAAGGCTTTAGGAAGATAGAAATCACAGGAGGGACTACTTAATAAATTTTAGCTTCAATTAAATGTGCTATAGTTTATAATTGTTATAACTTGCTATCTTGCTGAGTTACCTTTCTTCCTAACAAGTACAGTAGCTATGGCAACACAGCTGGCAGGAGAGAGAAATTACAGGGGAAATAAGGAAGAAGCTTAAATGAGCTTTTAAAACATTCAGAGCTCTACGTTGTTTTTTTTTTAATATAGGCCATTTCGTTGAAAGAAAGGTTAATACTCACTTTGGTACCTTTAGGTCCCATTATACCAGTTATACCTCTGATACCTAGAATGCCCTGAAATGGAAAAGAAAATAGAAAATTATGCTTAATTCTTCTCATCAGAACTGTCCTAAAACAGCCCTCAACAGAACTGTTCTAAAAACTTCTGGTTTCAGAGAAGACTCAAGAGTTCTACCCCCTTTCTTTCTGATTATTTTACTGTTTTCTTAGTGTTAAAGGAGAAATCTAGCTACTGCTGTATTAGAAATGTTAATTTATACAGTAATTTGCTATTTTACTAATTTTAGAATTTTAAAAAGAATAACAAAACTGTCAGGCTGTATTATAAAACCACAAATACACAATAAGGACCACAAAAACCCACTGATTTTTCTTCTTGGTTACCTCAGAGTTGAAGCATTGTCATCTGCAGCTAGTGTGAAAGGAATATGTGATGGCCAAATTTGCAAAAGTGCTAAATTGTCTTAAGTGGGAGATTGGACAAATGAAGGAGATTTTACAGAGCTCCAGAGGCAGGTAAAATAGGGCAATATTTTTGAGAGTACAAGTGCTAAATTTATATGTCCACTAAGATGCTAAACTGAGTAGACAGCCTGATGCAACAGGATGTATCACAACAGCTGCTGTCACTTTTCTTCAAAATACTCTTGCATGAAATTTGGCTGCTCTGTCTTCCTCTTCCCAAGAGACTGACACTACCTGAGACCTGTTTGGTCTCTTCCCTGCAGAGACCAAACCCTCAGCCATAATATGCTTGTCCTGCAACTGCATTATTGAAACAGCTACAGGCACTTCCCCACAGCTTAGGCAAACCCACTCCCCGAGCAGATTCTACACTGGCAGCCTCTACTTGCTCCTCACAAAGTTAGGTGGAATCTGGCACAGAACATTTGAAGCCTTGTCAGCCTAAAAGGTGGGGAAAATCATGATAATGCAACAACCACTACAGCAGCTGCAGAAGGGAGATGAGCGCAGTGCAATCCTGCTTCTAAGATCAAAGTTGGAAGTGGGCACATTGTGGTGTGCAATACTTTCCATCAAAGGCAACACCTCTTCCAGGGGTGGCTATCTTATGCAAATCTTGTCAGTGGGATACACTGGTTGGATTGCAGGTGCTGTGGTGGAGACTGGATACTTAACCCTTTTCATTTATTTATGTAAAGAGCATGTAAGAAGATACAGCAGAGTCTACAGGCTCTCCATCTGTGCTTCTGAAGCATCGTCTGTCCTTTCCACATGAGTCATCTATCTGATATTTCTTTATGCATATTATGAATCCCAAATTTTAATTTAAGAAACATTATTTTAGAGTGCGTTTATATGGTGACCAATTGGTAATACAGTGAAATTTTGAGTAACACATTTAAAAAAAAAGTAATACTTTAATGGTTTTTCAGTTCTACTGTGTTATTTCACAGTGATTGAAGACCTTTACCAAACTAAGTAAAATGAATTGGTCCCCACAGGCCTTTCAGACAGCAGAAGCTGCCTCTTACACAAGTGCTTTGTCTGCACCAGGGCCTCAGGGATACTTTTTCAGGATCAAGCATCAGAAGGAATGCACCTTTTCCTTTACTTAGTCTGTTCTTTATCTTTTTCTAGTCATAATCCAGAGGTTTATGTTGTCCTATGTTTATATTCATAGAGAATTTTGTATTGTCACATTTAGGTGTCAGGTGCATTAAGGTAAGCTCCTGTATAGTATCAAATCGGGACACCAATGGCATTAAATAAATATTTTTACACCTAAGAAAAAAAGCATGAGACCTGACCAGAAAATAAACCATAGAAATTAAAGGTGTTATGCCTGTTTCTCCTACTTAGAATGACCCTTTTATTCTGTTCCCTGGTCCTTTTCAGCCACATTAACCATAAGAGCTCCTCACAAGCTGAGGAACAAGCAGAGGTGGTACGTGTCAGAATGAAGCACAGTGAATTAGGACAAGGAAACAACAAGGTATGATTGAAAGATACTTCTTTTCCAACCAAAAAACTTCAAGAAGAACAAAAAACATATTCTTCAGTGGCTGCAACTTCATCCTCAAACCTTAGCTAAGTCTGATTTTCACAGCTGATTGTGTTTCAAACACAATGAAGTTGGAGTCATCAAAATGATGAAAAGGAAGGTGAGGGGGGAAAAAATCCAACTATTTGCACAATCTAAGCACAACACAAAATTTAGGACATGAAATAATTTTTAAAGTTAGCCTTTCCATAGAACTATATGGAGCTTTGTGCCAAGCAATAATACAGGTTTTGGAGAAACTTAAATAATTCTTCTTTGATTCATGGACAATACGGCAGAATAAAGAGAAAGGTGTATGGAGGTTTTATAGTATCTGTTTTCTTACAATAATAAGAAAAAAAGACACATCAGTATGAAGAAAATGAGTAACACTTTAAAAGGAAGAAAACAAGTAACACTTTAAAAGGAAATACTTTACTGGAGGGCCTTGAGCTCCCACTTCACCACTGGGTCCTTGGTCCCCTTCTTCACCCTGGGAAAGCAAAAGGAATACATCTTTAGCCAATCCACACCGTGAATATTGCTCTGTCATTGTATGAAGTGCATTTCCTACTTAATGTTTTCTGTCACCGTGTCCTGCTTGAAAGAAATCCAAATGAAGTCATACCACTTCCTCAGACAGATACTTGTCCAGGTTCACATCCCATTCAATTATCAATCAAAAGGGTAATTTTAAAGAAACCTCAGTCAAAAGAATAATGATATTTTACCCTTAATCTGTCATTCCATTCTTTCTGACATTAATGTTTTTAAGATTTCGTTGGGTGCTGTAGTGATAGGACAAGGAGTGAAGGGTACAAACTGCAAGAGGGGAAATTTAGGTGATGTAGTAGGAAGAAATTCTTTACTGTGAGGCAGTGAGACACTGGAACAGGTTGCCCAGGGGGGCTGTGGGTTCCCCAGCCCTGGCAGTGTTCTAAGCCAGGCTTGGGTAAGGCTTGAGCAACCTGGTCTAGCGGGAGGTGACCCTGCCCATGGCAGAAGGGTTGGGACAAGGTGATCTGCAAAGTCCCTTCCAACCCCTTAACATTCTGTGATTTCTTGCTCTTCCAGACTAAAACAGCAAAAAGTTTTCTCTAATGTTTTTTCATGCAACACTGAAGCATGGACCAAGGCAGTGCAAATCTGAAAATTTCTGGTAAATATTTCATATTAAAGAGGTTATACAACAAGGTTAATTCAAATGAAACACCCTGAGAGAGTTAACATTTCAGTTTTCAAGATGAATTGGACCCGGCCTCTGTTCATGAACTTATGCTGTGTCCTTTCTCTTTGAAATGTATTTTTCCCTCTCATTCTTCATATAAGTACTCATATCTGCTGCAGAACATCTAACTTGATAAATTCAGGGATTTATCCTGCTTTTAAATGTTTGAAAGTTTTTCAATTATTAAACTTAGCTTCAATTTTCCCTGTAAGGCCTATAATAATTAAATTGAACAATCAAAATAAAAAGCAAGACTTGTGCATTGTAATAAATACACAGTACAGGTGAATGAAGAATAAAGATGTGCCTTTGGTTGCTCTGGAGTACTATGATATGTAGCATCACTTCATGCATTCTGTTAGAACAATTAATACTTCTAACAAAATATAATACTGTTTTTGAAGGTAAGGCTAAACTACTATTAGTTTGCTAAAAAAAAAAGCAGTTTTTCCTTTTTTTTTTAATTTTACCTTATAACCTTGTTTTCCTGGTTCACCAGACTCTCCTTTTGAACCTTTTTGCCCCTAAAATAAACAATAAAACTCAAAATAAATAAATAAATAGAGGCCATTCAAAATTAAAATACCATTTTCAAAAACAGGCATAGACTGTTGTTCCCTCTCAAACCCCATTCACTACTCCTTCCTCACCTGTCTGGGAAAACACTACATATTAAGTACCATGCTCAACATATCTGCTTCTGGGTCTAATAGATCTGCATTTATAGGCAGGTTAGTATTTTTTCTTATGTTATCCCATAAAAATTTCCTGTGGCCAACTGTATTTCTAGAAACCAGCAAAAAATATATATAAAAAATCTTAGCTAAAATGAGACTCAAACATATTAATTTCAATTCCGTATGTTACAGGTCTCCCAGGGAGAGAAAAAAAAGTCTAAAAGATTAAGGATCTGGGGCAATATTTAGTTTCTGGAGTCAGACCACAAATGATCCAGGAAGAGAATGAAGCAATTCTTCACATACTCTAATCCTCTCAGGACCACACAAATTTTACAGTGAAGATTAGAGGAGTAGCAAGAGATTTCAACAACAAGAGGTTATTTTTGCAGCCAAGTGTTCAATAACCATAAGCAACAACACTGACGCAATCTTTTTTGAAATTAACCATGAAATGCCCTTTTTCACATCAGTAATTATCCTCCCTAGTGCCTTGAGACAGCATGTCTGGAAGGAATGATGGAAGAAACAAGTTCTCTTACCTTCATACCCATTAAGCCAGCATGTCCTGGGCGGCCAGGAGGACAAGCACTGGGACACTGGAAGAGCATTCACATAGTTATTACCACATAGGCTGAATAAGATTGTCTGAGATTACTTAAAAAGAAATAAAAACACGGACAATAATCTTACCAACACGTCACCATCTTGAAGGCCAATCGTTCCCTAAATTAAATTAAATTAATCAAAGTCAGCAATACAGAAATAACCAGACATGACTCATTAGGCAACATAGTGATTAGAAAAAACTACTATCTAAACCTGGAATCAGAAATATAATCAACTAAAGGATGTCTCACATGAAAAGCACCTTAACTGTAGGATTTTATTATCAGACTGCAGGTCCTATCCTCTAACTCAGAACAACTTTTCAAACAACCTCAAAATATTTCTCTTGCTCTTTAAACTACCTCAAATATACTTTCTGTTAAACATAGAAAAAATATGTCCAAACCCCATTAGTTTCCTACAGAAACCAAGACAATTTCTATAATAAGAACAGCTTAGTGCCATTCACCAGAAGATTCAGGTCTTTACAGAGAAAATTATTTTTACAGGGAAAACAATCTTCCCAAAAGTATTGGTAGATGACAGTTGCAATAAAATAGACATCAGTGTACAATGAGATGGACTCAGTGGGGGGAAGGCCTTTTCTCATATTAAATCAAATACTTTATGGAAGCTAACAGGAGATTTATGAGGCACAACAGGGAGAAAGATTATTTCACAGCAGCAGCTGGATTCTCTGAAGCCCTGTGGGAGGGAGCACAGTTTCAGAGAAAAGCACAGGAGACTTTAAGGAATTAGCTCCTTAAAGAATGGTCTTCTTATATACAGAAAGATTTTTAAAAAGCCAAGAGTATTTGGGTCCATAATGTCATCAGCTGGAGTGGGACTGTGGCACTTCAGAAACCTAAAACAGACAAAGCCTTAAGGAATGGAAGCACTATACGCCACTATTGAGAACTCATTTCCACTTGTTTCCAAACTTCTCCAATTTGCCATTCATGTTTTTTAAAATGCCTCTGCCAGTTCTCTCACAACTTTCATGAAAACAAGAAACATGCCATAAATACAGCATATGTATTTAGGGTCTCCCCTAAGAGTGGGGGGAGAAAGTTCCCAGCAGAGGAACAGTACAGCTTTTAAAAAGATACTAGCACAACACCTGTCCCAGTGGTTTGCATTTCTCAGCACCCAGACTGAGATGTGTCTGCCAACTCTCCATTTTCTTTCTTTGGGCAGGTAAATTGCCACAAGACAAAGGCATAACATGCTTCCCTCCTCCCAAGAGGTTAAAAAAAGTAGCTGTTCCCCTGGAGAGGCAAAGCACTGCTATAAAGCTTTCTTCTGTTCCTTGCGAGTAGAAGATCTGATTGCAAGAACAACATTAGAACACAACCCACCTGGAAGTGTATACTTCTGTCTCATGAGGCAATTTTTTTTTCTCCTAACAGAGAAGCCTGCCTCTACTGAACTATATACCAGTGAGGCCCAACAAAGACTACATTTGCAGTATTATGATTCACAGGGGAATTTAAAACCTGTGTATTTGCAGTTTACAGAAATAGGAAGGCGTCACAATGGGAGTTACAAAATTTGCATTTCAAACTACTTTTATAACCACAAAGAGTGGAAACTTGTTTTCTAAATGGAAGATCAAAGTCTTTCTGATATCCTAAAGTCAGTATTCAGCTTTAGAACTTGGGGAGAGGTTTTGTTCAAGCAGCAACAACACAAAATTCAGATGTAAGCACATATTAAACATAATCACTTACTGGAGGACCTGGAGGTCCTGGTAGCCCTGGTGGTCCTCTTTTTCCTGGATCTCCCTTAAAAAGGGTAAAATAATTTAGCTGATTGATAGTAACAATAACAACCAGTAGTCTGTCACAGCAACAGTGACAAATTAAGTGTCTACAGAAGGACAGACCAGGTAGGCAGTTAAAACCTCAACCCACAACATGGCTTCCAGAACAGAATGGAAAAACTATTCTTTTTTAGTAGAACAGCAGCCGTGTTGTGAAATAGGAGTTACAAGAAAACCAAAACGTTTTTGCCTGCTTTAGAAATCTGAAACATCTGACCACAGGATCATCTACGCACTCCTTCTCTATAGCTGCTATTAAGTTAGGAACTAAAAGAATTCTAGTAACTGGGAAAAGTAGAGAGAGGATAAAATCTACTTTTTCAGAGTACAAGATGAATTTGCCAAGTTGGCATTTTTTCCTGTTTGTGAAACTTTGATGCTGAGTTCTCTCATAAGTAAAGACAATGTGAAACCTCTGCAAATTATTTTTTCTGAAGGTTTGTAATTAAAATAGATTAAATAATTGGGCAGCAACCACCTTTTAACTTAATATTGTAACCTCAATATTACTTTTTACATTTCATTAAGTCATAAATGCAATAAACAAAACAAGTATAGAAAAATTATTAACTAATTCTCAAAACATGAGAGCTGTAGAGTCATTCCTTTCCATGCAATGCATAATTACATTGTGGAACTCATTATTATAGTGTGCTATGGAGGCTTGGGATATAAATGGATTCAGAGACTGACTGCATTAATGGAGGATAGGCTCACATGCAGCTTTTGAAAAGGCATCACGAAGGCAATTTCTGATTCAGGCAGTTTCTGAACTACTAACTGCCAGAATGTGTGAGAGTATGACAGAAAAAATCCATTTTACAAATAGCCTGTACACTTCCCTTGGTATCCATTCTTGCCCCTGCTACAGACAAGACAGTGAGCTAGATGGATCATCTTCTGAAACAAATTGGCACTTTTTAATATTCTTTTTTAATTCATTTATCTAATTGCATTAAAAAGTAGATATTATTAAACAAAATTTTAATGTTATTTCAGACTTCACGTAGAAAAGTACCAATTGGTTTCAGCTTCCATTTCAGTAAAGTATGGTGTCAAAATATGAGAGTGTGGTGAAACTGAGGGCACAGTTCAGGAGTAAGGTCAACAGATGGAGCCAACCTTAAAGTGTGACTGAGAAGAAATACTGAATTGCCATGTTCACTGGTAGGCAAATTAAAATCAGTAGTTTAAGTAGTTAAGGCTTACATTTCCTGTATTTCTGTCAGGTCTGCTTTTTGATTTCAGCTTTTCTTGAATAAGAGAAGTAGAGTATGGGACATCTGAAACATTTAATTCTAATCTGACAGGTGGCCCTGCTATTCATTGTTCTTATTTCTGATGAGCTTCATACACAATCCTTTTTCTATCAGTGATCACTGCAGAAGAAACAAACTTTTGAAAACACTGTGATAGCTCAAATAATATTTAGATGGTCCATTTTTTCTTCAAGTACCTTCTAGCAATTGCATAAAGCTTCATTTTCAGCAAACACAGTAGTACTTACAGGTGGACCAGCAAGACCTACTTCCCCGGGAAGTCCTGCTGCACCAGCTGGACCCTACAACAACCAAGGTAAATAGTACTTTTATTCCATATAATACCTATGTAACAAACATCCAAGGACTGAGAACATGTAATTATCACAAACAATGAACTATGCCTTCAGGCACCAATATTCTTGCCCCATATACCACAGACCCCAGGGGTAGCTGAAGAAAACATACATAATAGAACATCAGGACTAAAACCATCTCTTTTTTCACTGGATTACTTTTAATAATTTACAGTTAATATATTACATGTAATAATTTTACAGTATAATAGCTTTATTAAATATTCAAAGAGATTAATTGAACAGTATATTTATAAATTGTAGAATTGATACTTACAGGTGGTCCAAGAAGCCCTTTGCCCTGTGAAATATGAAAAAAACATATCAGAAATTTGGGGAGGGTTCCAAACCTAGTAAAGCTGTTTTCCAAAAATAGAGTATTTCAGATAAAAAAGGTGTAAAACAACTTTCATTTGATTCTGCAAAATAATTTTGAAAACCTGTTTAACTACTGTTAAAAATCAATTTTATTATTGTGCAATACAACAATTAGGTAATTGGTATCAGTAGAGAAAATTAAATTACTGATTAACTTGGCTTTCAGTATCATTACACATATTCATAAACATATATACTTCCACAAAGGAATGAAGACATTAAAGGCTTTGTGTTTAGCTAATTATCAAGTACCATGATAAACATATCTATGCTATAATATTTTTCTTTTAAAGGTACATTTGAATTTATAATAAAAGAGAACTTTTTTCCCCACAGTGCTTCCCTGAGGCCTAAATCCATTAAATTTATGGGTTGTGGTAATCAGAAAGAACACCAAACCTCTCCTATTTACATTTTACATCAGTATTGTTCTGAATCATTTTAACAAGACGTGTCCAAGATACAAATGTGTTTCTGCCTATTTGGATGATATACTCCAAGAAAATAGATCCCTCAGTCTTGCATTATTAAAGCAAATCAAAAATTTTATGGAGAACAGTGTCAGTGATATGTATGAAACACTAAAATATAAAATCTCAAATATACTTAAATATTCAGGAGATTTGACGTAATAAGGCACCTGGGCTGAATGTGAGTAAGAAAGCCACAGAATATCAATATATAAAATATCCAGGGTTGTATTTGTAAGGCTGTTTGGAAAAGTCTGTATAGCAAAGGGAAAATTTCAAGCATTCATCAGAATCATTCCATTTCAACCATTTAATACACAGCAGAAAGTAAGCCTGCATAACCTATATAATCCCTTTGCTATTGCTTCACACTTCCTTGCTGCAAATCATCATATTATACGTATCTATATTTGACTATACAAATCACACTTTCACTGCATCACATACTCAATATTATAATATCCCCTGCCTCTGAAAGAAGGAAACCACCTGCTTGCAGGTCTCATTGGAGTACCACTTCCTAACACACCCCCTAACAGTGGCAGGGAAGGTCAATGATACCAACAAGAAGAAGCTACAGCTACTGTGTCCAGCCCACATAGCAGCCCAGGAGAAGGCTGTCACCTCTGACCACTCCACTGCATCTCCTCACCTTCCTAATTAAGACTGCAAAAAGCAGGGACTCTCCCCCATCAATCAATGCCTCCTCACACGGCTATTCCATCCTTCTGTCCATGAACTCCCTACAAGCTGACACCAAGTTGCAAAGCTGAGAGCAGCTCCATGGCAATCATCATTAAGGACAAAAACAGAGCAGTTCCTGTCCCAGGCAGCTGCCCATGTTCCTTGCTCTGTGTCCTAAAGGGAAAACCTCTCCACACAGCCTGGGACTGCAGCCTTACATGCCCAGGTGCTTGCTGCCTGCTGTGGAGGTGCTCATCTGACCCACGGAGCACGGATTGCACAGGTCTGGGCAGCAACCCAGTCTGTAATCCCCTGCAGCAGAGGCATCTATCCTGTAATCTGATAAGTACCCCTGCCATCGACCTCAAAGAGTCCAGTGTTTGTAAGTGTACCCTGTGCTGGACACCGTGTTTTAGTAGACCTTTAAACATTTTCAAATTCTCTGTCACTAAATACACACAGTCCCCCCACATGCCACATGTGTAAACCACTAGCAAAATAGCAGAAAATAGAAAATATAGAAAATAGCAAAATATAAGAAAATATAGAAAAGTTAGAGGTAACTAAAAGAGAGAATGGACTGAAGAGTGCAATACATGCTCTTAATGTAGGAATCCCAATTTGTTCTACCAGGACAGGTCAGAGATATCAACACATTTAAATTACTTGAATTAAAAAAATTACTTGAATTAATCACAAGAATTCTAAGAACTTTGTAAGCCTGCCATTTAAAAGATTATCTGCCAAAGAGATGAGACAAAGAATAAATTAAAACAAAATGATAAAGGAGGAAAAAATGTACAAAAAAGGGGATGATACCTGAAGATTGCCGGGGTACATTCTAGGGAAGAAAATGTGACAGAGCAGAGAAGCAAATGCTGTATATAAAACTTTATGTCCTTAATATTCATTCTGGAAGATACTCAGAAGTCCTAACTTGGCCGATAAATATCACTAGAGGAGCATGAAAAACAGTGATAATAATTTAAAGCTAATTAGTGTTGTACCAAGGCTTCTGGTTTTCTGCTTGCACTGAGCATTTTAATAACTTAAGCAAGAGGTTTTGTGAAAAATGAAGTCTTTGGATAACTATCCAGGGACTACTCCACTTGCACAAAGCCACTGACAGTATTCAAAGCAGTGCATAATTACACCTAAGCACTCAATTAATCATGTAGACAGTATGTAGATTCATAATTGTGCTCACTATGTTTCTGGTAAATGAGGTTTCATGGATCAAACCAAAGAAGTAAAAAGGTTAAACAGCCCCATTAATTCACATTTTTAGTAAGAGCTTCTCCGAAAGCCTCTGAATCTGAAAATTAGAACCAGTGCACTCCAGCACTAACATTTCTAGTTGGGCTTTTTTGTTTGTTTTGTTTTTACAGTAGGTGGGTTCTGTTGGGGTTATAGAGGGGATCTTTTGTTTGTTTTGGTAGCAGGGTTGTGGGGTTTGGTGGTGGTGGTTTTGTTTTTCATTTTTGTGGATTTTGTTAGTAGGTATAATCTGGCTAAAGGTCAAATGACCAGTGCTGGCCATTTTGAGAATCTCCCAGTAGCTGCACAGCTTCTTCAGTAGTTGCACAGCTTCTTCAGTAGGATACAGCCATTCATCAGAGGGAAAACTGCATTTATACAGGCTTTCCTAGGAGGTTTGAGCATTAATCTCTCTATGTGGACTCAGCATGTATGGGTTAACAACCATGGAGCTACAAAATCAATCCCTAAGCTTCTTCCTAACATGTGAGGTCTAAGGATAAATCTTAATAAGTACAAGGGTAATGACATGAGTTGACTAAATATATCCATCTTTTCTCTTCTTTAAATAAATTGGAATTCTCCTTTCCCCATTATAAATATTCCTGTGGATTCACCTGAAAATACAAGTTTCAGTTGCTTATCAAGCAGAGGCAGATCAACTCCAAAGGCAGAACTGAGGTTCACTGAAGCGTTATCACCTTAAGACAGAAAGTCTCAGGGCAAACCAAAATCACTGCTTTAAACAGTGGTCCAAAATCTTACCAGATGTATTGCTTTTACAGTCTCAAAATACAGTGACAAAAGTCCTGCTGCTCTAAAAAGAATCAGCATTTTACCTTGACAAATTGGTCCAATTCCCTGCTTTCCCAAATTAACACGTCTATTTCTGAATTGAGATTAACCTTCTTTATACATGTCTAATGTATAAACACCCACTTATTCTGGACGGTCTTAAATTAATCATTCTTGCATTATTTTGTAAATGGTGACATAAAATCATGTATGTTTTCCCCAACTCAGTTTTTCTTTTGGTTGACAAGCTAAAATGCCATAGTACTTTCACCAAGTATTTCAGTAGTTCAGCTTTATTTCCCCATTTTTTTCCTATCATAGGTTTGGAAGGGAGATTACAGATCAACTAGTTCAAATTGCCATGAGTAGGGACACCTTCCATTAGACCAGGGTGCTCAGAGCCCCATCCAACATGGCCTTAAACACTTCCAAGAGTGGGGCGTCCAAATTTTCTCTGGACTACCTGTTCCAGTGCTTCACCACCCTCGCAACAAAGAATTTCTTCCTAATACCTAATCTAAACCTACTCTCTTTCAGTTTGAAGTCATTTCCCCTTGTCCTGCCATCACATGCCCTTGTAAAATGTTCCTCTCCAGCTCTCTTGAAGGATCCCTTCAGGTAATGGAAAGCTACAATTAAGTTATCCCCAAGCCATGTCTTTTCTAGGCTGAACAATCACAATTTTCTCAGCCTTTCCTCATAGGATAGGTGGTCCATCCCTCTAATAATTTTTTCCCATATCACCTGAGTAAACATACCTGACAGAGTTTAACTATCTCTTCTTTGCAGATAGATGTCGTAATATGCATAGCATACAACTCAGAAATTATTTCCTCATCTAGCTGACATCAAAACCAAAACAAAAATAAGGGGGAAAAAAAATACCACCTCAGTCATCTAACAGAAAAATGTAGGGGTTTCAGTCTACCTAGAACCTACCCCAGTTCTGCCATTTTTTGTGGCTAAATTTAACTCATATATTAAGCCTACAGATCAGCCAGCCGTTATATTACCAAATAATTTCCAAATTTTCAGGTAAGAATGAGAATCCATGTAAGTTTAAATGTCCACAAAGTGATTCATTTTGAATTTGAACATGTCTATAATGTCACACCTTCAAGAATAACTATCATTTTTCTCTCTGGCCAACTATCAAAATAATTGTTAAATATAAATGTAATGAGAGTTAATAGGAAAAGATCAAAAATGCAAATACACAAGGAGTATTGTACTGGAATACCATACCCCTTCTATTTAATTTAAATAATTTCTCCAAATTGAATTGAATTTGAAATTAAATTCTCATTATATTCAGTGTCATTATAATTTATTCTTGTCATCTTGTTCCATTATTCATTTTGAGGTTTTTTTCCTAAGATAAATTCCTGCATGCCAACCATCATTCTCTTCTTCTACCTGCAAAACTCCTAAAATTCCCAATTATTTTCAGCCCCTAAAAATGGATGTTAGATCCACCTGCATGCCAACTGGAACAGTACTCTTTGCATGTTCTGTCTCATATTTTGGCCTGTTTTCATACAGAACTGTGAAACGGCAAAAGGAGTCTCACAGAATTTGCACTTCAGTGGTGCCATTTAAACACATGGCAAGAAGCTGAAAACAGGAATAATTGTAGACTCCTATATGCAAATGAAACATGGGCTCTCTCATCTCCATAGCATTTTCACAAGGAGATGGAAAAGAATGGCATAAGTCCAAAACCTGGGACTACATCACACATGCTCCTTTCTTTTCTACAGCATACAAACCAAACATAACCTTTCAGTAATATTTGCACACTTAGATATAAAGATAAAACTGTTCCTTAAACCACTACTTTTGTAACTTAAGAGTTCTTTGAAAGCTCAGAAATAGTTTTGGGCTTTTCTTCTCTATATTTAGGGAGAAGAAACCTTCATAATAATACTCAAGGTGTAAAAATCCTCTTTGTATACTAAATGCATTACTTACTGGAAGTCCACGAGCACCTGGAAGTCCTGGCTCCCCCTTTAAAAGATAAAAAATTAGTTTTTAAGAGGCACTAGCATCAAGTTTTGTAAATATACAGGAAGATGTTCTCTCACCTTTTGGATGACATCATTTAGTGGATATAATCTGCAAGTATTATTCACTTCATTAATGCTATGCTGGTTTCAGTAAGACTTGATAGAAAGGAAAGACTTTCTCAGTATTAAAAAGATACAGCCTCTGGCCTTTTATTCTCCCACCCCCAAAAACTCAAGCATGCTTGTTACTCTGACTTTTGATTTATATTTCATCTGTTTGCTTGATAATGAAGTCAGGTTTCACTCTTCTGGTTTCCACTGCATATTACAATGACACAATTGTAATACAAGATGGAAAGGGCCTCAACTTTACTGAAGATGCTCAACCTTGATGTCAACAACGTAGTGCCAGACACCATTCCTTACTGCAGGCTGTGGGAATGGAGGCTTCTTTGTGCTGTGTGAAAAGGGGCCAGTACATATGTATTCTAAAGGTGTGTTAGGATTGTAAGAAAGGCTGCAGCATCTTATTAGTCACAAATGAAAATGCTGCTTTAAAAAAATCCATCATTTCATGCATAATTTTGTTCTTACCTTCTGTCCTTTTGGTCCTGGGGCTCCCCGTGAGCCATCAGGTCCTGTGAATCCCTTTGGAAGTAAGATATACAATGTTAATGCAAGGGTTTTGTGTTTTTCCTATTCACAACAGAAAACATTATAAAACATAGAAAAATGAAGCAATAAAATAAAATCAGTAAATGCAGGAAACTTGCAATCCAAATACTTATTTACATGTACAACTATAACTGCACAAGTACTAGCCTCTGGTGACAAGCATCAGTGCCTGTGATATGTATCTTCAAGAATTATTCAGTTAAATCACAATTAAATTAAACATTTGATCTCACATGATCTTATTTCCTCTTAATGGGAGATTGATGAATTTATTTCATGGCTAAGGTTAAAAACAAAAATGTCGTCCATTACAAATAAAAGCTGTTGACTTGTATTTGCAATGGACCATTCCATTGCATTTAAATCCAGCTACCAGGTTGGATTTAAATCTACCCTTTGAACTTGTCTATCTGGCTAAAATTAAAAACCAACTATGGTATTATAACCAGGAATTAATTTGGAGTTCTTATTTTTCCTTTTGTTTCGAATTTTATAGTCAGCTCATATGACTTAGAAATTTCCAGCTATCCAGAAGAGCTTTTCTTTTATGTTTATCTAATACTTTTATTTTTTTGCTGCACTTCCACTTTTTTTGGTACACTTCCAGCAATTGTGTTCACACAATTGTTCCAACAATTTGATTTTGAAAGCTTACATGATCATTACAAGCAATTACTGTACAGTACCTTTTTACAGTCTATTAAACCTGACACTGAAATAATTTTTGAAATAAAATGAGATTTAAAAAGTCAAAACTGCCCCACTAATTAAAAACAGAAGATATAAATCTAAAACACCAATTAAAATTGAATACACACTGGAAGTGCAAAAAATCTCACTTTTTTTCTTCAAGTGAAAATAAAAAAGGTTCAGTATTTCAAAAGACTGTACTCTAGTATTACATTTCCACTCATCCAGTAATATGAGGGAATATACAAGTGTGAACAGATACCAAAAGCTGAGCTGAGCTCAGTGTGTTCTGTTTCACGTGATTGTCTTCCCATTAATTTTGGCAAGGAAAATAAAACTATGCCTTAAGTGAAAATTGTAAGAGGCAATGATTTTTAAAGATCTGCTTATAGGGTTTTGACGTGTACAAGTGGGTTGTGGGCCTGTATTGTTTTTAGGAAAAAGTGAAATGGTATGATATGTCACTCACTAAGCCCATTTCCTCTTGCAGATTTGAAATTTGCACAGTTTAATTAAAGTCTCTTCCAGCTCCATGTCCATTAAATCTTTTCCCAAAAGCAAATTAAATATTTAACCTCTAACAGCATTGCATTAAATAGATACTAGGCTTTCTTATTTATATAATTTGCAATACCCTCTAACACACTGGTTTGTGGTATATAATCTGTATTTTTGATATTTTAGACATTTAAAATTTTAAAAGCTTATGTAAATTAAACATAAGCTTGCCTACCTCCTGGCATAATATCTAAGTGCTAAAGCAACAAGCTTGCTTCATAACAAGAAATGCTTTTTAACAGTGCCCTCAAGAGAGAAAAATGAAGTTTCCCAAAAGTGTTTGAAGGCATTTTCATTGGCACAAATTTATTCAAAAGGTATGACCTAAAAGGCCATCAACACTAGATGATGTCAAAACTTTTATTTTCTCTTATTATTTTCCACAGGACGAGAAGATGCATCAGCTGACCCTCCTCATGGCCTCTCTGCCCCGCTCTGTGACCAGAGGTGGCTTCCAGAGGCAGCAGCACTAGTCGTCCCTGAGACCACTGCCCAGCGCCCTCTCCAGGGCCAGGGGGCAGCACCGACAGCCCTTGTGCTTTATCTGTTTATTCTTGGGGACGGAANCTCACATCAGCTCCCGGCTCTCCAGGCAAGCCAGGGGATCCTGGTTTGCCTGCATCCCCATCTGGACCCTTCAGGATTTAAATGGACAGTTAAGCATGTTTCACAGAGGGAAGCAGAAGCAAAATTCAAAACTTCTTCTCTCACAGAAACAAATGGAAAGTTGTTGAAATGACTTACCGGTGGACCAGGGGGGCCCTTCGGTCCCCTCTCCCCCTACCAAGATATGAAAAAGAAGGTATTAATCAGAACTGCAACAACCTTTTATGGTCCTTCCTGAAAATCACTGATTTACAGATTATCAGAAATAATCCTGAACTGACTCTTATTGTAGAAAATAAATATAAAATCCACATCATTTCTATTACAGACTAACAGAAATCATCACAGAAACTTCAGACAGGAATCAAAGGAACACACACAGTAACTCCTATCAGGAATAACGTCACAAATCCTTAACATGATTTAGTATGAATGACTATGTAATCCCTTTTGAGATTAGATTTCTAAAACCCCTACACCCCATTAATGGCAGATAATCACAGCATATGATGCTGATTACACAAAATAAATAATCCTGAGATTTCTATACCAAAGATAATCTGAAAATCTGCTTTCTCCCCTCACTCCAGCCCATTACAGAGCATGAGATCCAGCAATTCCTTCATGTATCTTCAGCGAAATTCAAACTCCTGAAGATCAAAGGCTGACAGACAATGTAGATACACCTGAAGGCATTTCCTATTTCCTAGGCAGGCACAGGAAACACTTACATCAATGCCATCAATACCGGGAACTCCTGGTGGCCCCGGCGGACCTGGAGGGCCTGGTGGACCAGGGGGACCTCTCTGACAAGGAGTGAAAAAAAGGAGCAATTAGAGCCTGACAAACCACAGAGCCATTCTGGGGGGACCAGCACAGTTTGAAGCTATGGGCTAGTCAGGAAGTCACAGCTGTGACAAGGACCAGCATCCTCACCCCATGTGTATCACAGGCCCTATATCGTATTTTGACTGTGAGGACTGGCAACACTGCCCTCACCGAAGGAATGGGGAATGTGTTAAAACCCCGCACCGGACCCAGCCACTCTCCTGTGCCCACAATGCTGGCAGGGCCAGGAGGGCTCCTCTCCCCACCCAGCAGGATCGGAATGCCGCATGGCAATGACAGGGCGGCAGGAATAAAAGTGATCTTTGCGAATTGAACTCCGAAATTCACTATACTAATTACTCTTTCTGCTAACACAAAGGAGGCAGTCTTCCTGAGAGTTCATACCAGCGATCAAAATTTAAACTCTGCTTCACTGACAGGCTCAGCAGCTTCCCCTGATTCCTCAGCTTTACATTAGCATGTATGGAGGCACTTTAAAGCCCCGGGCTCCTTAGGGGAGGTAGCAGGCGCCGCCAGCCTGTGGAAACTCCGGGAAAGGCTGTTACAGGTCTCCGTGCCTATAATGGGAGACTCTGTTCTCCTTGGAGCGAGCTCTGCCCGCGGCCCTACAACGGGGCTCTGTGAGCAGAAGGCTGCCCCGGGCCCTGAGCCCGGTCCCTTGGTTCCCACAGCGCTGCTGCTCTGGACGCATTTCCTCCACACACCAGAGTTCCCAGAAATGTTCCATGCAGCGGTAGTTGCATGTGGAGCTCAAGCCCCGCCGGTGTTACCTGTACCTGTGCTCACAGGTGGGCACACACGGGTACCACCGCCCTGCGGTCAGCTCGCCGCTGCCGCCTCACCCAGAGCTACTGGGGGACCTGGGACCAGCCCCCTCCGGCGGGTCGGCGCCAGGGCACGGCCGAGCAGCCTTCTGTGCCTCTGCACCAGCACCCCGAGCTCCGTCCGCTCCCTCGCACTTACCTCGATTCCCGTCTGGGTTACCTGCGAGGGAGAAAAGATAAAAAACAACAAAGCAGAGCCAAAATCAGAACAAACTTACTTGAGCCTGGCCAAGGCAAAGCGCCTGCAGGAAAAGCCCCAGGGGCAGGAGGCGCCGGGCCATGGATGGAGGGAGCAGCCTGCGGCTGCCGGGGCGGGCGGACGAAAGGTGAGCGCAGCCGGAGCCCCTCCCGGCTGCGGCCCGGCCCCGGGCAGGGTCGCGGGGATTGGAGGAAGACTGGCGGCCGGGCAGGCGAGGACGGAGCACCAGCAGCGCCTTAACCCTTTGCCCTGCTGTTGTCGGGTCGGACCCGACCCCGCCGCGCCCGCAGGTCTCCCCCGCGCCAGGCCCCCGGTGCTCCGCCTGCGAGGCACAGCGCCCGCAGCGCCCCGCCAGGCAGCCCGCCGGGGCCCGGCACACAGCCCGTCACGGAAGGGTTAAAATGAGGCTGCTGCTGCTGCTGCTCTGGGGTTGGATTTCTAAAAGCACCGGGTACCAGGCAGGTGTGTTAAAAACGAGTATCGCCGGCCAGGAAGGGGGAGAAAAAATGAGACTCCCGTGGACTGCAGGGGCGGACAGGACAGGGCAGAACAGGACAGGGCAGAGCAGAAGAGCACAAAACTCTCACCCGAGCGGGCAGCTCGCCGCAGCCTTCACGTTGGGGTCGGAGGGGGTCGCAGTGGATCACCATCCACTGGATCTCGAACTGTCAAAGGAGAAAAGATCATGTTAATTCGGGTCACGCTGGCTGAGCGTGTAAGAGGTGGAAAACTGGCATACTATGCAGAGGGTTAAACGCTAGGTATTTAATGTCAATGGCTACAGGTGAAGCAGTGCTTCCCCCTACATTCCCCCACCCCTAACTCTGAGGTCTTTGAAGAGGGGACATAAACCAGCCGAGGTGCTTCCACTCCTGAAATCCTCTTTATCACATCTCTACTGTTTGCTTTGCAGTCATCACAGTTTCCAGAGTGCTGAGACTGGAGCACAACAGAAGCATTACAAGCATTACCCTTGTGTCTTTTACCTGTTAACTGACACCACCATCTGTGAGCCAATTCTTTCCCTCCTTTATCCACTTCTCATTTACAAACCTTCATAATAATAGCCAATTGAGTGCCATAATACACATATAAAAGAACTAAAACTAATTGAATACTACCAGGCAGCCATACAATAGCAGCACCCTAAACAGGAGTAAGTTGTCAACATTATCCTCACGCTAAATTCAAAACACAGTGCAGAACCAGCTATGAAAAGAAGAAAGCTAACTCTATCTGCCTTGAGGCTATATAAAACAAAAGCTGATAAGAAAGAAACCTCTCTAACTTTTAAAAAATGAAAAATAAAACTCTTCTGGTGGCAAGGTAGTAAAAGATGTGAGTGACTTCCCATTGATTTAGGAGAGATGAGAGAAGGACTAATATGTTCTAGCCTTGCTGTCAAGGTATCTTTTCCCTTGCCAGTATTTCACAGTGATCTTGCTGATTATGTTAAGCTGATTTAAAGGATGCCACTATTTTGAAGACAGTGCTTGTAGGTATTCAACTGTTACCAAATGTTATTAAGGATTAAGTACAATAACAAAGTTCTCAGAAATGAACCCCAGATAATTTAGGGGAAATCACAAAGCAAAGATATTAAAATGTAACCTTTTAAATCCAAAGGTGGGGTGCCGGTTTTGCCTGAGGTAGAGTTTATTTTCTTCACAGTAGGTGGTATGGAGCCATGTTTTGGATTTGTGATGGGAGCAGAGTTGATAGTACAGGGATGATTTTGTTTTTGCTGAGCAGTGTTTGGACAGAGTCCTGACCCCACCCCATCAGCAAGGAGGCTTGGGGTGCACAAGGACTTGGGAGGGGACACAGTTAAGATAGCTGATCCCAACTGACTAAAGGGATGTCCCAGACCATATGACATCACGCTCAGAATATAAAGCTAGGAGAAGAAGGAAAGGGCAGGGGGAATTTGAAGTGATGCTTTTTGTCTTCTCAAGTCACTGTTACATGTGATGGAGCCCTGCTTCCCTGAAGATGGCTGAGAACATCTGCCTGCCATTGGAAAGTGGTGAATTAATTCCTTGTTTCCCTTTGTTTGTGTGCATGGCTTGAGCTTTACCTATTAAAGTGTCATTATCTCAATCCACATGTTTCCTTACTTCTGCTTTTCCAATTCTCATCCCACCATGGGATAGATTGAGCAAGTGACTGTGTGGGGCCTAGTTGCTATCTGGAGTTAAACTGCAAAGAATGTTTAAGACCCATAGGTCAATATTCCTGACACACAATTTGCAGGTTTTCTACAGGATTTCTGTTTCATCTTGATTTCTTAGTCAGCACAGGTATAATTAACTGTGTCTGACTGTTCACTGTTTCATCCTCTTAAGTTCTACAGAAATTCCTGCAAGTGCCCACCATCTTTGCACATCTCAATACCAACCGTGTAATTCAGTAGTCTTATTAGTACTTTAATTGAGAGAGGTGAAGGTTAGGTAATGTGCAAATGACACCTGTAGGGTGTATTTTCAGTATAAAATCAGTCACAGGGATGCATTTAGCAGTACCACAGCTTTAAGGAAAACTGTGACCCTCAGAGAACGGTTGTAGGTCTTCTCTGGGAGATCTGGCTCCCTGTACCCCACTGGGCTATTGCTGGCTTGGTGATGATCCAGGGGAAGTCATCCCTCCTGGGAAGCACTAGTCAGCTAAGCAATTCTTCATGTGGAGAAGTTCTGCCATACCTTGTCAAGAATACCTATGTTTCTTCTAGGAGAGGTCTGCTGTCAACTGTTTGTACATTTGTTAAGTGACCAAGAATAAACTACATATATTTACATGCATCTCATTCCAGAGCTATTTTAAACATGTTTTATCCATTTTCAATGTCTCTGAAATAGCTTTTTAGAGCTTCATTTTCCTTGTACCTTTTTTTAAAGCCTTTGAACATTACAGCCAATTCCAGTGTTATATGGCTTTCCATAGCTAGGGTTCAGCCTTCTGAATGTGAGATTTCCCAGGATGAAAGAAAACCAAGATGTTACTTTTTACAGTATACAGACACAATCTGTTCTGTGGTGTAAATTAATCCCTCTTAAACAAATATTGACAAGCAGCTTCCTCTTAGATGTTGCAAGTCATATAGATTCCCTGAGTTAGTTAGCAGCATTAAATGCCAATTAAATAATGACCAATGAACTTCTAGCAGAAAGTTTAGTGTCTATTATGAAAAAACTATGGTAATGCCTCTGAAATCACAGGAATTAAGGCAATTATATAATCTCACAGAAGTTATCACGTGAGCAGTAAGAAATTAATTTCCTTACCTTCCTATAAAAAACATGTAATTTAGAAAGTAAATTCCTTTTCAGTTCTGAAATTATGCTAAATCTCATATTGCTTAGAGTTTGTAATGGATTGTATAATTGCTTTTAGATGAAAAGATAAAACTTTTTGATACTTATATCTAAAAAAGAAAAGATAAAATGCAGCTGTGAATCTGTGTACAAATTTGCCCTCTATAAAGTATTCCAGAAATCCTGGAATAAATCTTTGTAAAGGCTGAAAGGCAAGATGCAGTTTCAAATGGAACTGTGTCTATTATTCTCCTAGGTAGTCATAGTAATAACAAGCAATAAAGAATCCTTTTTAAAATTATATGTATTACAGTGCACCTCTGAGAAGTTGACCTATTCTGCAAGATAAATAGTCCCCTCACCAGAATGCTGCAAAAAAGAATAGGAAACTCATAATTTATGTCCTTTTAAAATTATACCACTGGAAGTAATATACTTTAACAATGTCTGGCAGTAAATTAAAAGCTCTGCCTAGGGCTTATTAAATAGCCAAGACTGTTGAGATATTTGAGCTTATAGTCGAGCAAGTTAAAGACTAAAATAGCCCCAAACACAGATTTATTTAGTCAATTAAAAGAGAAATAAAGTACACAGTCTAAACCAGAAATTTCTGCAATGTAAATAGTAATTTCAAAATTACTAGTCCATCTGACTACATAATTCCTTTATCATAATTTGAGAGGATATGGGCTTCCTAAATCTACATTATTGTAATATCAGGTTGAACCACTACCACTGCATTTTTTGGGCTTCCCAGCACAGGCCATGCAATTCAATCTAGTGAGTCCTAAGTCAGTTCTGTCTAAAATAAAATGTATTTTTAGACTTCCAAACTCAGTTTAAGAATCTAGTGTCATGCTTACTTTTTTGTCTTCCCTGACAATTTGTTCCAGTGTTTCATTATTCTTTTTGTTAAGAAGTGTCTCATACTCTTGTTTCAAAGCCTAACTCATGCAAAGATTTTACTTTTTTTCATAAAATATACTTCGTATGACCAAATCTTCCCAGAAACATGCTAAAGTTATAAACAAATATTTTACATTATAAATGGTGAATTATAAAAATTATTTAATTCTATTTTGTTCTTTCATCCTTAAAGGAGGTTGTCCTATAGTTGCTATAGCTTCACACTGGTGCCTAAAGATGTACAGTCTTAAACACAGGCTAGGCAGAACTTAATGCCAGACACTTTTCCCCACCAAATTCCTGAAGAGTCCTGGGTCATCAACACTGCTCATTCGTATACCTTGCTGAAAAGAGCAAGTCCCTGCAAAACACAGGCTGGAGAGGAAAGAGGATAAGATTCCACGTTGCTTTTCTGCTGTTCCTCACTTCTTTAATCCTGGCCAAAGGTCAGTCAGAGTACCAACAGAAGGCCAAAGTGTCCTTGATCTCTCTCCTCATTTGTCAGTTGCCATTCAACAGGCAAAGGAACCCTTCTCTTTTTTAAAGGGTTGACTCTGTGTCTAACTTGAGGGCACAGTTTTCTCTAGCACTGTATATCATACATACTGTATAGCATATATATGCTGTAAAACTATTGCATTAATACCTATAGCTTTCTCTGCATTTAATCTAACTACCCTTCTGAAGAGGAAAACAATATTAGCACAGAATTTTTTTTCATCCTAGTAACATGCATAGTATATATTTAAGTAATGTTTTCATCACCTCACCTATCCATTCATCCATCAGTATACCTCAGAGCAGTTGGCAAGCTAAAATACATGTGCTAATTTGTAATAAGTTAATTGCCACATTATCAGCCCCAGCTGGTTATTTTTTAATGACATTGTCAAAGACTAACTCTTGTTTTCAACAGATTTAGAATAACTTTTCAGCTATTGACACCCCCTAATGCACATTTATAACAGCATGCTAGATAGATCCCTTCAGACACATGGGGCAACTTTCTGCTGGCATTCTCATGTAAAACTAATTTCAATCCAGTGCCATACAGCAACTAAACATACAGATGTGATGAAACATGAGATGCTTCTTTTTTTGCAATGTTTTCCCTTTCAGATTTACACAACACTGGTTCAGCCCCTGTCCACATTTTTTTGCAAACAGTGTGAGATATAGTTTAAAAGTATGCCTCACTTCACTCTTTTACTTCAAAGTTGTTGTAAAAAGTACAGGGATGTCTAAGAATTTTCATTATTAAAATTTAGGCATAAATTGGGTCATCTCTTACAAGTTATAAGTGCAAAATTGAAAAATACAGCTAGTAATTAGCTGCCAAGGAATTCTATTCTGCCATTTTTGCTTTCAGAAATAATTTAAACATGCATTCCACAAAACAAAACCCCATATTTAATATAAAACACTTTTTGAAGAAATAAAAGATTTTGAAACTTACCGGAACTGAAATTTGAGGATTATTTTTAAGTTTTCCAAGCACAGCAAATCCATCAGTGTTGATTTTCCCTTTTGGTTTTATACTTAAGGATTCTATTTTGATACAGTCAATAAAAAGTGTGACGCTGTTTGCTTCCACAATTATCATAAGCTTGTGCCATTGGGAGTCAAACAAGAAAGGCAAATGTAAAAATGATGCTGTTTGGTGTCTTCCATCTGCTCCTTTATAGGAAAACTCAACACTTTTCATTTGACCATTGAGATTCACTCCAACTTGTTCTTTCCCTGAAGAATCCTGTATCTGCCAAATAGTCCAGTATTTCTGAAGTGTGGCCCCAGTCATCCGAAAAGTAGTTAGAAAGGAATATTCATCAGGCAATCCGTTGGAATATATGGCACTGTGTAGGATTAAAATACAGTACATTTGTTCTGTATTTGCTCTGAAAAGCTCCACATATCACCACAGAGAAATGAGAACCCATTACTCAATGGAGCCATACCCCAACTATTCTTTTATCAGTGCACTTCTGCATGCTGAGCCCCAAAACAAAGTGTTATTAATGGCAAAAAACTGGTTCAGAAGTGTGGGTTCTTCCAATGTTTTACAATTTTTATGATAACCCTTTCTAATAATAATGGATGGACCAACAACTAACTCTTACTTCAGATACAGAAAGCATTTACTACAGTTATCCTATTTCCCACTATTAGGCTCACAAAATCAGTCAATATAGTATGATGTTACAATGACCAGGGAAAAGTTCAGATCTGATTTTGATTTTGAAGACATAAGAATGTCTTTTGCAAATGAGTTTTCTTGTTCAGCCTTCCAATAAGCCTTTTGGTAAGGTAAAAGCTATCACTTCAGCAGAAATCATTGACAAATATATGGTGGGAACCCACACTCAAAGTGTATTGTCCTGTGACATTCAACCAAAAGGCTACAAGTAGCAGGGAAAGATTTGCCACATATAAAGCATCTCATATTTTAGCAACTCCTATAAGATGAGCTTTGGAAATACAGGTAGAACTGGCTGTGTCACTGTGCAGAACAGTAATGTCATTTTTTATTTCAAATGTATCTCTTCAATCCAGAACAATATTTAAGAAATAGACCTTTCCATATTTCTTCTATGGATCATAAAACTCTAGTGTCATATCCAGTTGACGTCAATACATCATTTGCCATCTGCCCACATTTAAGAAAAGGTTTGAATAAATTTCTTAAGCATGAAGATATGCAGTGCTATTAGAAGTTATTGTAATGAAAGCTGGGATAGCTTTCATTAGAATAACTTCTCAAATAAGTAGACCTTTGGAACAAAAATGGTGTTTGAGTGGCAGATCCATCCTATCTCAGCAGCTATTTAAACAGCATTAGTGAATCTCAGGATTTAGGCTATGGGGGGGGGAAGCAAAAATTGTGTAAGTCAGCTCTTATTTTGTATGCTTGATGACTACTGATTTAGAAAGAGAGCACTTCCAGAAGCAATCTCCCTAGTCTGTAGTGTTCCAAGCTGTAGTGCAGCTGTGTTCCAGCAGGCAGCGACACAGCCTCAGCAGAGTTCAGCGAGGACACGGCAAGCCTGGCAGCAGCAGCAGCAGATTCATCTTTATTACAAATAAAGTATCCGCCCTGCTGGTGTTTCTCCTTTTCCCCACGAGCCTTTGCATACCTGAGAGCCAGGGTATAAGGAAGGGGAATGTTTAGCTGGAAAGTTTAGCTCATTACATAACGTGTGGAGATACACAAATGTGGAAGCAGGGGTTTCTTGCCGGTATCTTTAATCTGTCTGTGCTTTGCTTGGAATTGTGTCTCTTGACTGAGGATGAAGGTGTCTGCCCCATTTGGTTTTGTTTGATAAGCTTTTATTTAATTCATTGTGTTCTGTTATCCCTTATTGTCAGTTCATATCTTGCCATCTCAGATGCAAATGTCAATGGGTGGATATTGTAGCTTTCCCTGAGTTCTGAGCACTTTGCAGTGTTTACTGTCCCCTGCCCCTCCTTGTGTTAAGTTTCTGGCCTACACAGTGAGCACACATATTCTTTTCTGCTCCAGGAAGATAATTCTTCTCCCTATCCAGACATGCCTTCACTCTTACTAAGCTTCTGATCCAGTTCAGCACATCTTTTATGGCCCTTTGTGTCCTTCCTGTGTAATACCTCTTTTTAAAGTATTTCAATCTCCTCTACTGCTAAAACTTTATCTCAGCTGGGTCATCTGTCTCTTCAGTTGCTGAATCTCATTTATTCTTGCAGAAGAGCTGGTTTTTCTACTACCACACTGAAGGTGGTATTGTTAGGTAATCTTTAAATAGCCTCCTTGTGACATTCAGCTTTCTCTGTTAAGTTCAATGACTCCAGGGTGTCTGATACACTGAACCTAAAAGAAGGAGTACTAATCCCTAGATTGTCTGTGAAGAGGTTTTCAGCATTTCTCTGCACTGCTAAGTTTTGTTAACATGGCAATACTCATTAAACTATCACACATATTCTCATCTGACCTCAGCTGACACAACTATAATGCCAAAAAAAAAACCCAAAAAACCAAAAGAAACAAAAACCCTGAGTACATGAACATACTATTTGCTTTTGTTTAGAAGATTGTTTATACCAGATTGGCAAAAATGAATTTTTTGCACCATATTTAGCTATAGACTTAATACTTTCCAAGACATTAAATGGGTTCTCCTTTTTTCAGACATTAAAATAGGAAAGAAATATATTCATTTTTTCAGAAGATATGCAAAGAAGAGAAATAATGTAAGAGCTCCTGACATTGGTAAGAGAAAACTAAATTATTAGAAATGTATATCAAACACTAAAGATAAAAATTTGGTGGACAAACATGGATAATTATTCACATTTTTAAAAAATAATAATAATCAATCAGAAGAACTGCTGCCTTTAGACTGCTCAATATCAGTAACATGACTCAACACAGTGAAGCATAACCCATCACCAGAAAAGTACTGTGCAGGGGACTGTTACTGTGTAAGATTTATACCTATAATTCTACAAGCAAAGGAGAGACATTCTCATCTCAGCTACTCCAGTAGTAGTGATCCTTTAGTGGTTTAACTGTATGTCAGAACACATTTCTATCCAAAAGCCTGTAATCCTTATATAGGTAAAACCCTTCTGAATTCAGCAACTTAAAATGTTATATATTTGGAAACCATGGCAAATTTACCATGATATTTAAATAAGTAATTTTAGAGAAGCTATTCCTCCATCTCATTGCAAGCGAAGAGTGATGGACTCTAATTTTATTGAACAGCTGATAGCTGTACAAGCACTCAAATTATTTCTGGAAATTATTTTTGGCATAGTTTTTTTCCAACTCCACTGATTTAGGGAGGGGAACCAAGCAATTATAAATTTAGATTCAGGTAAATGAACAAAGAAAGAACTTATATGGAAACATATTTAAAGCCCAAAATCCAGATTTATTCCTGATTTATTTCCTATCAACTTAAAATTGTAAGGGATATAAGCCATCAGACCTTTTTATTAAATTTAGTTTTTTCTTCAGTTTGTAAGAAATCGTTCCAGTCCTTGTTTTCTTGTATACACATTAACTTCTTTGGTTGTTTTATGAATACAAGGTTAGGTCAATTTTTTATCAGATATTTGAATATTTGCCTAAATTTTTAAAGTATTGCAGGGTGGGAAGTTTGAAATATTTGTAGTTCATCTAGAAGAACTTCTGAAATACTACTTTTTTTTTCATCTTTTTCATAAATACCTAAGACTCTCACTAATCCTATATTTTGAATACTTAGCAGGAAGATTTCTTTGAGATTTCAAAGGTAAGTCCTACCCAGGCTTCAATACAACCAAGTTAAGTCATCTGACTATGGTGAGGAAAGCCCTGACCCATCCCACTGACCCCAGGATTCATCAAGAGCAGAAGAGTATGTTAAAATCTCAACAATATACCAATTTAAATTCTACAGAGTAACTGTTTATTTTATTAAATTTGGGTCGGTTTTTTGAGTTAATTTCTTAGGGGAGCTCCATTGCTCACTGACCTAACTTAGTCCTTGCTAAAAAAGGATTTTAGAAATGTTAGCACAACCCACTGAAGGTGGCTGTGGCAATTGCTGTGGCCACTCTCATGATAATGCAGTATCGTATGCCCAGGGTTGTGGGTACATGTCTGCATCATGTCTGCATCTCCTGAAGCTGCCTAGAATCGCAGCTGACCTGACAGACACTACCTGGCAACAACTGAACAAGCAATAACAATAAAACTTATCTCAGCAGTTTTAAAAGCATCTGTCCTAAGTCATTAACCAGAAGCCATTTGTTACGACTCATCAGCCTCAGCTGATCTTTACGCTTCATAAATTTTCACTTCTGATTTAATTAATTCTCTTATGACCTAATTAGCCTTCTAGAAGCATTTTGTCTTTTCTATTACAGTGTCATCATCAATATCTGGGTGGGAAAGCATACTCTCAATGTGAAAGGAAAAGTACCTGAAGAGCTTTGGTGGCTGAATGTAAAAAAGCCAGACCTTCAAGCACTTGAGGACCACTGCTTCACAGAAAAGCAATATTCCCAAAGGACAAAAAAAGCCAGAAAATCAGCCTTTGAAATTCTCTGGATATTTCAAGTTTAATGATAAAGCTTTATAAAATTCCTCCCTGTTTTGTTTGGGTGGGTTTTTGTGTGTGTGTGTTATAATAGTTGTGTTTGTGAAGTCAAAGGGTTAAGGTTTCATCCAATGCACAAAGATAATTAACCCTTTTACCACATATAAAAAAGTGTTACATTTCTTTGTGCCAATGTATTTTTTTTTTATTTCCATGCAAAAGAAACACAATTATTATCCAAATTAACAGGATTAATTTTGTAGTTACTAACTGGTGGACATCCATAACATGCACATAGATTAAATTGAAAAATGATGGGTTCACCATGTCCAGTGAAAATAGCTATATGTCATGGCAGTTCCACACAAAGTAACACCATAATTACACCACACCATTACATGGAGGACACTGTATTGATCCTTCAGCAGATTTTACTCTAGAAGAAGCACTGGCCAATAAATGGGAATTTATTTAGATGATGGGAGAAGCTAAGCTATGACTTGTGTGCAATCATTTGTGTTCATTCTGGGATATACTTCTGGGCAAGAATGCAAAGCAGCAGAAAAGACCAAGCTACAACCAAACATTTTAAGGAAGCTCTGTGGGTTTTTCAAGGCGTAAGCTATTGCTACATCAAAGACTGGATGCTGAGCCATGCCCATCCAATTGAGCTCTCATTCCCATACCATATAGGCACTCTAAAATGGGCTCCTCTGACTTAGCATAATCATCATATGTCAGCCTAAAAAATTATTTTCCTGTTGTCCTCATCAACATGCTTGACCAGGATCCCTCCCCAGTGCTCCCATGGCACTTGGGCTGTATCAGCCATCCAGCTCGGGAAAGCCGTGCTTGCCATTTCCCCCAAACTCTTTGTTTCCTCTCGCACCTCTGGATGCAGCAGGAGCGCACGGGCTGAGGGTGATGCCCTGTGCGTGAGCCCCGGCCCCCGCAGCCCGGCCCCGGCGGGCTCCGCTTCAGCACCGCGGGCTCGGACAGCTCCGGGGGCCGGGCCGGGCAGCTCTGCCCCACCCTGNTCCCTTCCCTCCCCTTCCCTCCCCTTCCCTCCTCTTCCCTCCCACTGAGAGGCCCACGCTGTAAAAGAACTCAGGAGCAGAGCAGCGAGCTCGGGCTCGGTGACAGAGGAGCACTGAGGAACTGGAGCACGGTCGGGACTCAAACCTTAAATCCATTTCCTGGGCCAACAATCCCAATGGCAGGAGTCACCTCAGATGCTGCAGTAGGGCAGTTGACATGGGCTTGTTCAGGGGAAACTTGTGTATATCAAGCACATATTTCTCTATAACCATCTGTAGCAATAACTTAAACTCTCTTAAAAGTGAAAATATTGCTGCTTTTATCTGAGAATCTCCAACTTTAGTGAAGCAATGATCCCATTCTGCTGTTTGTGTTTGGATTCACATTCATGCGCTAGCAGCCCTGATTTGTGTCTGGGACTGAAAGTAGTCATGAGCCCAATGTAACCAAACTCTCAAGCTCTAAAGTAGCTTAATCTGGTAGCTATGAAGGTAGGAGCCAGGGAAGATTGCAGCAAGAAAAGTTGTTAGTGCTAGGTGGAGTAAGACAGAAACACTTCACAATCCAATTATTCTTAGCTGAAACAGTAGTCCAGTTAATGGTCATGTCACTTAATTGCTAAATCAAGGCATTCTTCATTACATAAGGTGCTGGAACAGACTCTAGACTTGCCTAATTTGGCAAAGACATCTCTACCCTCTGTACTGTCTCTATTCCTTCACCAGCAGCAAGTCTGGCCTGTAAAACACAAGCACAATCAAATTCCTAAAGCCTGACTTTTATCACAAATTCACTGTAACATGCTAAATAAAAAATTTCAATTTTTATGGATCAAGTGACCATAAATCAGCCAGAAACATTCATGTGCCTGTTACCTAAACCAAACACACAATGAAAAAAACCCTTACCTCAGAATCAGTGAGTTGTTATCCTACCTCATCTCTGCAATCCTCACATGATCAGAAAGATCCCCTTGTGTCAATATTTTAAGAAAATTTTCTTCTCTCCCCTCCTGTTACATTTTCTTTGCCTCCCTATTTCATTTGATCAGCAACTTCTGAAATTACTTTCTAGAGGTGAATCCCCTAGTATCAGCAAATCTTGAGGCACTCTGAGCAATATCATTGGTTAGAAGAAAGTGGAAGTCCCTGAAACTGCTGCTACAGACTCAGTCTTATCTTGTGGTGGCAATGAAAAAAAAAAAAAAAAAAGTTAAATTCCNAAAAAAAAAAAAAAAAGTTCAATTCCTCTTTCCCCTTCCAAAAACTTTTCAAATTGGGTGATCTAGCTGGTGGGAGATCTACCACTTAAAAATAAGGTTGCAAAATATCTGTATTTTAAAGCCAAACAAGGAAGCTATTACCTGGTTGGTATCTTGAAGTCTACATTGGGTCCCAATTTATAAGCTACTTGTAGAGAAGTGGATCCCACTACTCTCTCGATAATTCCTTGGGAAGCAGCTTTTTCTATTTGAAACTGAGAAATCAGGTCAAAGCCTACAAGAAAAAAATACATATCCATAATGTAACTTTCATTTTAATTTGAGAATTGTACTGTCACAGAGCTGAATATAACCTGATAAATTTTTTGAACTGCAGCTTTTTTCTGAAAAAGCCAGGATGCTACTTGCCTGGTAAGTCATCTTGGCCAATCCTGATTGTTGGGCAGATATCAATTCTGTGGCTGGCACCCAGAATAGCTGGCAGTCCTGCAAAAAAAAGTGAATTTACTAATCATATGCCTACACATTGCCATTGATCACCTTATAAAATTAACTGAAGCAACTCTAAGATTATTATGAATTAAACAGAGCTATAAATAATAATAATTAAAGGTATATAATAATTTAAACTGTACTCAGTAAGTAGTAAGAGGTATCAGAAAATAATCATCTTTTTCTAGAGAGTTCCAAATAAAAATGTAACTTGATATACTATTTGATTTTTTTTCAAGCCTTTAAATGAAAATGTTAAAATAATTCTTCTCTTGAAGAGCTGTTGAGAAATAGTAGTAGTTTCAGAAGGCCTGCTGTGTAAGGAGGTTTTGGTTTGTAACTCTTTTGAGGTTCAAGCAAACTTTAAAAAAAAAAAAAAAAAAAAAAGTCCAGTTACCTAAATCAACAGTCTCCCTACTCCCAAGGAAACTTAAACAAACCTCATGCCAACTAAAGAAGTTGTTGTAAATCAGTTGGCATCTTTTCCATCCTCTCTGGTATTCCAAGCTTTCCTGCTTTCCTCTGTGCTGGATTTGATCAGAAAATGAACATTCATGAAATGTAGGGTGGTGGCAAGTAGACTTTACAGACCTTACTTGTTTATCCAAATGAAAATGGAGGAGAATTTTTTTTGAGGAAGCTAAATCTAAAAAATCCAATTTTTTCAGAATAGTATATGTTGAAAAACCTTGTCATGACTATAAGACCTACATGATGCCCAGAATTAAGGAAGGAGGAAGGAAAAATAAGCATTTATTTGAAGAACTGAAGAGCCATGTACAATTGGGAAAATGTTAGCAGAGTGTGGGTAGGGAAGAATGAAGAGTGGAAGCTGGAAGGAGAAATATTTCTAACCTACAGAGAGACTCTTGTGTGCTGCAGAGGCTCAACCCTAAATGTGGGTTTCCTTCTGACAACACAGGCTTAAAGAGAACATTCAGGTTGACGTGTTACACCTTAGAAAAGACCTCATTCTATATTCTTTGATGAGATACATGGCTGACATCCAGCCATTTACATTTTATGTCCAGCAAATAAAGTAGAACTAGTTTATTGCCACATGAAGCAGAAGAATGTCTAACTGAAGCACTTTCAGAAGCACTGAAAGACAGGGAAGGTCTGTGTCCTGTATTTACCATCTACATCCAAATTTTAATCCTTACCTTAAAAATACATCTAATAGCAAATTTGAAGCAACACACACACAGCTCTCACTTTTCCCCCATTTTTCATTTATATCCTTCTATGCATCCATCCATACATAAACGCACATAGACAGCTCTCACTTTGTGTGATGGCTAGTTACAGAGGATTTTAGGTTTGAATAAACACAGAATAATTCTTCTGACATTCAAAATTACACAAAGATAAAATGTAGATAAAATCTGTCTCCTTACTTGATTGGTGCTGGATGGTGGCTGAGATGAAAGACCACAGAAAACTACACAGGTAAAAGAAAGCTGTAATTTTCCTGTAAACAGAATGAAAACTTCAGTATGAATCTATAGTTTCTGACAGGTTTTGTTATTAAATTTCTCCTCCAAGCCATGCATATTAAATTTATAAAATACCAGTTAAGGATTTGCTAACAGATTTGACAAGACAATCTCTTTGACAAGATAATTTCTTTACATGACAACATTTTATTTTTGCCTTATAATAAAACATGTCAATAAAGCTCCTTCTTTTGTAGTCCCATCATATAATGCTGGCAAGGACAGCTTTCACTGTTCTAATCTCTTATTTACAGATGTCTCTAAATCCCACTTGTTCTCTTACCAGTGGCTTTTCATCTTCACTGCTGGATTTCTTCCCTTCTCTCATGTGAATATGCAGGGTATATCGTCACACTGCCTGCTTCCCTCTCATCAGTCCAACAGAGGAGTGCAGCAGTGGGTGCATACAGCTCCTCCTGCCCCACCAGGACCAGCAGAGAGGGAGGTGCAGGCTGCTGGGCTGGTTTTATTCTTTCCAAGGGAAGGAGGTGGGGGCTGGACAGACATGTGTGTCCTGGTGGGCTCTGAGGGCGGACCTCAGGAGGCAGCTGAATATAAAGAAGCCAAGAGTGCAGATTAGAGGCTGCTTCTTTCATCAGCAGGAGGACAGGGAGATTCAGAAAATGTGAGTTTAGCAAAACCAGTCTCTGAATGGTGGGATCTGCTGTTCAGCCAGGCAAGGGAATGGATTATATGTACCAGGAGGTGCGAGGAAGCTGGTGGTACTGATATGGTGTTAAGACTAAAAGCTCTGAGAAGGGAATCCCTGTCCTATAAAAAAGGTATTTCCATTTCTCTTTGATATACTCATCAGGGGACCTCAGGAGAAGACTGTCTGGTGAGGTCCCAGTTGGTTTTTCTGAATAAAACAGATTATGTAAAAGGGTTTTCATTTCTTAGATTCTAACCTCCAAGGCACACATATAGGCATTATTAAACAGACTCTTCTTCTGTTGTCACTGATAAAGCACTCCCTTTCCAATGGGACTATTACATATGCTTGGACACACAAAGACACTTACTCATATTTGCCCACCTGGATCTAAAAAAAGAGAGAGAAACTAAAATCTGTATGCATGAAAAGATCAAGGAAAAGATAATAAAAAGCCAGAATGTCCTGACAGGAACCACAGTCAAAATTCATGTATGTATGGAAAAGTATGCTAGACGATTCTTATACATTACATTTGTAAGGTTTCAGCTTCTCTAGACTACTGATATTCTGGTTAATAACACCCTAAATGTCCACATTTTTTAAAGTGTGGAATATAGGAAATGCAATAATCTCTGCTGTCGGATAAGTGTCTGGAGTAATAACCAAGTAATGAACTAGTCCCTTCATCCCAATTTGCTGTAAATCACATTCCCAATAAACTCTGTAAACAATAGGTTTACAGTTTTAATTCTATTGTTAGAAAGGGCAGGGCTGGATCACACACACAAACAGTTTGCCATGAATAATGTCTAATTTTGATGCCTAAGGCAGTGAAGCTTCGGTGATACCATTTTTTCACCCTTCAAGAGAAAGATACACCCAGGGACCCTTGTGGTCCAGCACTATTGTGAACATAACATATCAGCACTGGGATTGTCACATGAAACCTCTGTCAATTAAAAAACAAAAAGGTGAAATATCAATTTGATTTCACAAGAAGTTTGCCCAAGTCACCACACACCTGAGTACCTTATTCCCCCATGCAGATATTTCCCTTGTGACATCCAATGGTACCCAAAGGGCATGAAAGGAGTCTATAAGGAGCTGGAGGAAGAGCAGTACAGGGAAGTCACTTGAAGCTATAACAAAGGGGAACGTGGCATGTGAATGAATGACAGAGGGCACCCAGGGCTTAGAAAGACTACCAGAAGCTTCTTGAAGAAATGGAAAAGAGTCAGGTACCAAACCATCTCTTTGTTGTCCATAAGTTGTGGCATTTCCTTTGCCTTTGAGACTGTTTGGTATTGCCAATTTATTTGAGGTAGTATTAAGGGAGAAAAAGCCATTCCAGTAGCTAGATATGGAACTAATTAGTCCACCTTACAGTAAGTTTAATTAGTACCACCTTACAGTAAATTAGCAATATTTTTTGGTACATTGTGTGGAGACATCTGCCATCCATTGTGTCTGGGACTATTCACACACACATCATCCTCTCCTAGAGGGGAGGTCTTGTTCAAAGAAGTTCAGAGAACATACACTCTATTTCTGGGAAATCTGTAATTTGATTTTGCTTACATTTCATTGCAGCGGTTCTCAAGGGTGGAGCTTCTTTTATGTCTGGAGTATTTTCCCAATACAGGATCTTCAAAAGCCATTTTTACTAAAATAAAACATGGGAGACAGTATGTAACTAAATCTGGGAAAACACATTTACTATTCTCTTTGTGGGCAAAAGAAAAATTCTTTAGAAGAATAATAGCCTCTGGGTGCTCTGTGTGCATATGTCTTCATCCTGAAGGAAAACTCACAATCTGTGATGAAATTCCCAGCTATATGTTCTGCTAATAATTATCACATCACCTACCTTGAAAGAGCCAGAAAAATATTAACTGACAAACTAGTGGGAGCAGATTTACTAGCCCCATGATCTAGCCAACATTATTCCCATTTCAAGAAAATGTAAAATGGGATAGATGGAGTATGTATCTTGTATATCTTGCTGCACAGAGACAGTCCCCATCCAATACTCATATTTAGCTGATCTGACTATTTTGATGTCACTCTATGTCATTTCATAGCTTTCTCTTCTTATGAATTAGGCCAGTATAGATTTTTCAGGAAAACTCAGCGCAGTGATTGCTGTTTAGCCACGTGCTCAGGGGTCCATCATCTAAACGCTAACTGCTCATCTTTTGAAGGTGGATTAGTTAAACAGTGGTGACTTTGTTCAAATATTTTCTCCTGAAAATAAGCTATGTAGAAATGTCATCACTCAGCTTACACACCTGACTTCACATTCCACTCTTCAAATATCTGATTCCATATTCATTCTATACTCTTGCTCATCTGTGTAGCTTGAGTTGGAGAACCCATATTCATACAGCTGTCTCTGCGAATGTGGCTGAATTGGAGAGAAATAGCAAATGGCTGGACCCAGCTTCTCTTGCAGATGTAAAGCTTGCTCTCTATAATGAAAAGATTTGCAGCAAAGTGGCTGCAGTTGGACTTTCAGAAGGTGCAATCCAGCAAAATCCAAAAAAAAGACTAAAGGCATGGTTTAGAGAAGACCATGTGGAAGAGAAGAAGGTTTCCCAGTTCAAGCTTGGGTTTACCGCAATTTAGGATGACTAAATTAAATGCAAAATCCTTTCCTGATGTTTATTTTCTGTCTGGGCTTGAAGGAGCTCTATGTCACTGGCTTATACTTTTGAGCAGGACTTTTAGAAGGACCTAGGCAAGTTTGTTGTTCCCCAGAAAGTATCTGTGACATATATGAAGGTACTGGGGTCTCAAAAACAAGCTTTGGAACTGGAGAACCAAAGTCTGTTAAAGTGGGACCTCTGCCTGTGTGGGTGATCCCATAAAGGATCAGTGGTTCATGCTCCTATCCCTACAAGCTCTTCCACACAGAGCTGGAGAGGAGAGGAGCAGCAGGGAAGACATTACTTCTTATTTATTGCCTATCTCTCTCCTACTTCCTGGAGACCACTTTCCTCCCACGTGGTCTTCTCTAAATTGTGCCATTAATCTCTTCGTGTGACTTGAGCCTCTTACAGCCATGTTCTCTGTTCAGTTTACAACAAAAATCCTCTTTATACATTTCAACCTCCTTTATCCTTACCTATAGCGTAAGGGTCACTACTCTCTCTGGAGTTTACCAGATCCCAGGATAAGCACATAACACACTCTTACCATGAGTGAGTTTGTTGTTACGTTGTGTTTGGCTCTCTCAGCAAGATGAAGTCTGTGGCTGTGAGATGGCATTTCAGACAGGCCTGCTCTTTATTAATCATGCTAAGGGTTAAGGTAAATTGGACCTGGGACTGATCTCATTGGCATCAGGGGCAAAACTTGCACTGACTTAAGCGCCTTTTAATTAAACCAGCAACAAATAATTAAACCAGCTTCCTCAAGTGTAGGGTAATTGAATTGACAGCAAAACTATAATCCTTGTCAGGTTCCAACATGTCATTGGAATTTAACAAATAATCTATTATCCAATAAATTCTTACCTTCATCATAAAAATGTACTTTTCTGTCCAAAATTTTATGAATTTTGGCATGGGAAGAAAAACAGCTTTTCTTTCCAAGCTGTCAGGTGCTGTTTTGCATAAAGACCAAACAGCTACTTCTTCCTAGCAGAGGTCACTCAAAGAAACCTGGGAATTCTCAGGGCCAGATTGTCATCTCCTCAGCACAACCCTCTTTCCAGGTGAACCTCACTATAATGGCACTGCAGCCAATTTGTGAACAACTAGGCTGGCCAATGTAGTCTACAAAAAGCAACAAATCCCTCAGAAGTGTTCTTGTAGCACAAATAGAGATGATCTCTATATGAAGCCACACAAACTTCCACCTTAGCTCTATGTCCCCTTGCCATAATATTTTTTTTCTGTGGATGACGCTTGCAGCTCCCATTACCTTTGGATGAAAATCTATACTGTAGTATCATTCTTATTTTTATTTCTTTCTAGGGCAGAAGATTTATATGTTGTCTCCAGGGGTGTCAGACAGCAATTATCCCCAAATATTACAGGCAGTGTTTCAGATTATCCTAAATACAGGAGAATTTATTTTCTAGTGGAATGGCAGAGAAAGTGAAAATTTAAGGAGATTTCAAGTGTTACTATGCTAATATTGCCATGAACACTGTTTTGTTTCAGCAGAGATTATGACTCCGATTTCCCTTAACATACATCTGTGTCCATCTACCGATCACACTCATTCTCACAAACTAAAATAAGATCAGAAACAGGCTCTGCTGTTATTTATTAGTTATTTGTTGCGTATAAAATGTAGTGAAAAATTTCTCATTTTTAATAGCAACTACTATTACCAAGAGCTGGAGCCAAATTTCATATAACTAAAAACAAAACAAAAAAAGACCCCAAATTTGAAAGTATTTTCAGTCAGAGTTTAATGAGTCTTGATAATATTCTTTTATATTGTTCTCTCTTCTAATACCTCTAAATATATTATTTTCTAGCCAAAATTACATTAACTGAACTTTTCATAATTGTTGACATGATGGTACTTAGTTCTGTTGATATTTGTCTCTAAATACTGTACCAAGCATAATTTATTTTATTACCATCAAATACCCTTTGAAAGAGATCATGATACCAGTGAGAAAATATCTGTTGATTGAAATGGGATCAGGTTTTCCCTTTCTTACACCAGCATATGTGCATCACAACACTGGTTCATAGGTAAAAATACTCATAAAAATATAATTAGTGTATGGTTAACTAAGAGAGCGACCAGGCTTTCTCCATCACTCCCCACCCTCTGCCTGCCTTCCCTGGCCAGACTCAGCATCCTGCCTCCTATCCTCAGCCCAGTCGAGCTCCAGCTGCCTGGACCCAAGGATGGAACAGATCCCACCCCCATCCAGGAAGCAGAGGATAAGAGATCCTGACAGGATAGGAAAGGAATGAAATATGCATATATGGCTACTTGGTTACACAAAATAGCAAATTCTATGGCACAAATTCTGATTTTTGTGGCATAAGGGAAAAAGTAAAAGCTATTCCACACTATTGATGACCATGTGGATTCTGTAAGAGTTTTTTCTAAAATGGCAAAGTCCTCAGATTTGCCCAGAGTAATTTCCAGATTTTCACAGACTCAGGGTGTCACAATATAGTTTTATGCTTGTTCAAGTACTACCTGAACAGCTCTAGGATAGGGACAGTAAGGTGCTCTGTTCACTTTGAAATGAAAGCTCTGATCCAACCAAGTGTGGTATTAAAGCCACAGAAAACTGGCACACACAGACCTCTATATAAAATTCATGACATTTAGAATATGCATTTTCATCTTCAAGATATGTTCTTTATCAAAAAAATTGTTCCAAATTTTAAAAATTGTTATTTTCTCTCTTATGAAAAATATAAAGGATGTAAATACATAACAATAGCACAAGAATTAAATACTTGAACTATAATATTAGAAGCTTTTAAGTATTTAAATCTATATAATTAAGGTCTTCAATTTCATTGCACTGATTTTTCTCTTCCAATTACACCTGGTTATTGACCTCAGCAGAATTACTGAGTTGCAAAAAATGTCCTGGACAGGAATTCATTGAGAAAAAACTAAAAGCAACAAAATTTTTTTAACATTGTTCCTTTTCTTTTTTCCCAGTGAACCCAACATTATGCCACAATGAGCAACTTCTGAACACTGTGCTGCCAAAATGAAAACCACAAAGAAGAAATCAAAGGGCAAATTTCACGATAATTTTCAAAGCAGAGGGAAGCTTATTAGTGAAGTCCCACAGAGACTTGTACAAAAGCCTGTGCCATTCAAAATATTCATAAATGTGATCTGGAGGGCAGGTGTATAATGGGAAGGTAACATCTGCAGATAAAGGGAGTTACCAGAGAAATAAAAATGAAAATTTAAAATTATCCAAGCAATAAAAATTGATCTGGTAGTGTGCCTTTGTGTCCAGGAGAACCAGTGATATCCTGGGGTGCATCAGGGAGAGTGTGGCCAACAGGTCAAGGGAGGTGACCATCCCCCTCTGCTCTGCCCTAGTGAGGCTACAGCTGGAGTATTGCGCTCAGTTCTCGTCTCTACAAATCTAGGAAAACAAGGAGCTACAGGAAAAGATCCACTGGAGGGCCATAAAGGCAACAGGGAGTCTGGAGCATCTCTCTTTTGAGAAGAGACTGCAGGAGCTGCATCTGTTTAGTCTAGAGATGAGGAGAGTGAGAGGGGATTCCATCGATACATAGATACAGCTCAAATGCAGGTGCCAAAAAGTTGGTGCCAGACTCTTTTCAATGGTGCCCAATTACAGGATGAGAAACAGGAGTCACAAACCAAAACACAAGAAGATCCACCTCAACATGTGGAAGAACTTTACACTGAGTGGCACAGCACTCAACAAGGAGGTTGTGGAGTCTCCCTCTCTGGAGGCATTCAAAACCCACCTGGAGGTGTTCCTGTGTCACCTGCTCTAGGTGACCCTGCCTTGTAAGGGGTGTTGGACTGGATGATCTTCAGAGATCCCTTTCTACCCTAACAGTTCTGTGATCCTGTAGTTCTGTGGTTCTGGGGTTCTGTAATTCTGTGATTCAGTGAAAGCTGATGGTAAAAATTGCTGGAAGTTCTCAAAATACATAGCAAGCTTTTCACAAAATAGCAGGTGCAATTCCATAAAAATAAAGAGGAAATAATAGTCAATGAACAAGTAGTCCTAAATTTATGGTGGTTTCTACTGTTCTAAAATGTTATGTGTCAGCTGTTATAGGCAGGGCTATGAAAACATAACTTAGTGCTCAGTAGTGGGCAAAAAGCACACCACATGTTAGGAGAAATTAGGAAAACAATAGTGAACAAAGCAGAAACCATCAAACTGCTGTGGTATTAGCATGGTCAGCAGGGATGATCAAGGCTTTGAACTGGTTTCTGTAGGGAAAACAATTAAATGGATGAGGATTCTTCAAGCCTAAAAAAATGAGATCTAATGAAGTTTAAGCGCTATGGGAAAATGAGTAAAGAACAGTTGTCACTCTCTTGCAGAACAAGGACTAAGTCTACCAAAGAGAGATGGAAGCCAGAAGTTTCAAAACAAGCAGCAAACACTTCCCCATACAACTTATAGGTGGGAGGTGGAATCCTTTTCTGCCACTTTTACTATTCACCATCGAAAATGCTGAAATTTTTATGGGATCAAAAAGAGATACTGGTTGAGAAAATACATGCGAGAAGTGTTCCTATGTACTTCTGCTACATTTACCTGCTTCTGTAGGCATCCACAATTACCTTGACCAGAGAAATTATGCTGGACCAGATGGACCTTTGACCTGACATGATACAGCTGTTCTTATCTTTTAATATTTAAATAATTTGGAATACTGAAAATTCAAGAGGCAAAGACCACCTTTGTAATGCCAGACTTAGACCTAGTAGTACTCTTTTAAAAAGTCGGGCATGGTCTGAGAAGAAAGGGAATTTTTTTACTTATGTTTCTTAATATTTTCAGAGTGCGAGATACGGGGATGGAAGTTTTGGTCTTGTATCTGGCGAGGGTTATCAAAGATCACCTCACAGACCGAATGTTAGAAAAGAACCCAAAAAATGTAGAAGCATAGAAGAATTTAGTCCAAGAATGATCTTGTGATACCACCTGGTCCAGCCTCCTCTCAATGCAGAATTGTATTTCAGAGCCAGAGAAGGCTGCTTAGGGCCTTACAGGGTGGGAGCAGAGTATCTCCAAGGGCAGAGATTCCAGAACTTCTCAGGGTGACTGCACTGTTTCTTCAAATAGAATTTCCACTTCTACATCTTAACACCTTGGAACCTGGGTTTGTTAGCAGTCAGAGTTTCTGGGCCTCATTCCTCCCTCTCTTGCCCTTGAGAATAAATGTGAGAAGGACTTCCACTACCAGGAACAAGTGATTTGATAGTTATTTTCTATCTAGTTTGTATAGTTTGTATCATTTTAAGTAGCTATTTCTGCTGCAAGAGTGTGAGGAATCAAGTTCCCAGTTCAAGAGCAAGGTTTAAGAGACATGCAAGACCACATGAACTCAGAAAAAAAAAAAAAAATTTACAGTGATATCTGGAAGATATTTCTTCTGGAAAACTGCATGAAAAACTTTTATTAAGAAAAAAAAAATCAAGGCTGAGCAGAAAAGTGTTTACCATCTTTTCATCTTGATTCATGTTTTTATGGTCGACTTTAAAAAACATTAGCAAATATTATACTGCAACTCACTGAAGGAGGAAGGTGGCATGCCTATAAATAAATCCTTATTGATTATGTAATGGTATAAGCTTCTCTGCCTCCCATGTTACTGATGCAATTCACTAAACTGCATCCCATCAGATATGATTAGATATTTACTGTTGTCATGTGTAAATTAGTCACTCACTCCTGAAAATGTCACAGAACTTTTGTTGCTTTCTCATTTATTTTTGTTATGTCCTATAGATGGATTTCCCAAGACAACTGTTGTTACTACCTTTTTTAATTCCATTTTTTGCTACCAGTGGGCTCCATGTACAACAAACTTGGTGAGTCTTATTATCCAAAGATGCTATACTTTCTGGATGTGTTTTGGTTAATTTTTTGTATGTAAGGTATGTAAGGTTGAAGTAAATATTTTTAATAGTAAAAGTTCTTGTAAAGTACCTCAAGATTTCTTACCTTTGCTTACAGTTGAGATGGTACTTTGTTCATATGCTTTCCTAAACTAAGTATCAATCTAAAAAAACCCCTCCAAGCAAAAGAAGATGAGCATTCAAATCTAGCTGCTATTGTGGCTTACAAAGTCAGATGCCTCCATACAAAACCAAGTAGGAATGTCTCCTGTGTACAGGATTCTCATCTCCATCCACAGGAACTATGAACAAAAAGAAAGAGAATAAAAATAACCTCACTACAATGTTTTGAAATGTCAAACACCTTTCTTCACAAATCTTGAGATCTTGCCTGGGTTATACAGACTGTATTGCATGCTGCAGACACTCTGGAAAGCAGCCAGTCACTGCAAAGATTTACAGTATACTTTAAATAGTTGAAAGGGAAGATGTATGTTCAAGGGGGAGGCAGTGGTGCAGAGGATTAGCCATGGGAGAGGACTTCTGCCTCTTCCAGGTCAGCACTCAGCCTCACTCAGAACCAAATAAAAGATGTTACTATCTCCTGTCTGCTAGTCCATGTGAAGTGAATTAATGATCCCAGGCCAATCCTTGGCAGACAAAAACCTCACTGCAAAATCACCCTCCCTTCTGGAAGCTTTGCAAGAAAATCAAGAACTAATTGGGCATGGAAAATGAACTACCTTGTCTCCTCTGACCAAGGTCTTTCCAGGCTAAGAATAAAACCAGGTGGTGAGAAAGGGTGAGCAACTAGTTGCTTGTCTGGAATTAGGATTTTTGAGGATAATCAGATGACTTTACAGGAGCACAATATTGCTCAAGCCCTTGTGAACCTATCTGGAAAAAACACAGGTACATGTGAGCAGCACTCTACTCAGTACTATACTCAGTATTTGAGACAGAGGATTATGACTGAATTTTTAAGACCATTTAGATTTGTGTTAGCAATTTGAAGGATCATTTTAGGTATGAGTTCTCTTGAGCCAAATCTTAAAATACTTAAGGCACTGGACAGAAGACCACTGATATCCTGCTTGTGTTGGAGCACAGTGAGTTTACTGAAGGTGTGACAGAGACTCATACACTAGTTCAGATTTTCAGGGGTTTCTGGAGGTCCTCCAGTGCATCCCCTGACAGAGGAGGGCTAATCTCAGGTGCTGAAGACTGTCAATATTTGTTATCTCCAAGGATGGACAACTTGTTCCACCATTCAAATATCATCTCACATGGATACTTCATAAATATGATTAGTTCCAGCATTCCAGCTGAACTACTTAGCAGTCCTGGAGCACAGAAGTATCAGCAAAACTGCTTGACACAGTCAGCATATAAATATGGGAGAGAACATTTCCTACATTCACTGTCAGTCAGGCTGTCTTCTGTAGCTCTAGGACATTTCTCAGAGTATTGCAGATGCTTTGATGTAATTGAGGATAATACTCCAGGGCACTGAACACAATTTTCAAGGTAATGCAGCTCAAATCTGACACACAGTGTCCTCTGGTTCTGTGAAATCAATAGGTTTTTTTCAGGAAATTTCCTATTTTCAAGTTATCTGTGTCTTTAAGCCTCCTCCGTAATCTCATTTAATGCCGCCTGTGGAAACCTTTTTTTAGGATGAGTTCAGGTCTATATTGGAGAAGCCTTTCCTGGCATAATAATGACAGAGTGTGGGATTTCTTGTGACATTTTTATACTGGAAAAGTTTTAGTGTGTGTATATATATATATACATATGCATATATATATATATACACACACACACACACACACAGAATTATAGCAGATAAATGGACTTTCATCAGAACCAACATAAGTGAGTCCAAGAAAGCAGAGCTTCATTGCAAAGAAATTATCTACACTGAGAGTTTTTTTCCAGTGTGAAGAGGGCACAAATAACTTGTCTGCAGCCACCCAATTTGTGAACTGACATATCTGTCCAACAGATGGAGTTTGACAATCACCAATGCTCAGATTCTCACACTATGCTGTTCATTCATTACAAATTAAATTAGTTTTAGCCACATATTAGTACTGCTTAATATTGATAATTCCAGATGGATATATGCACAGATGAATTAATTATTGGCCTTTTTCATCTTTAGGAGTATTTAGGTTGTTAAGACACACAAAGTCAGTTTCTATCTTTAGTTATATTGCTGAGATATTCAAGAAATGTGATTTTTGAAGTTTTGCTTTCAAATACTCTAATATTACCTACACCTTGCTTAAAGACTGTTGCTGCAAAAATATCAGAACAATTCATTCTGTCAAATACTAGTAAGCTTTACATTCTTGTATTAACTATTATACATCTGATGTAGATGACCTTTCATTCTTTTCTGTACTGTCTGCATATTTGGAAGAAATAATAAAACATATGTCAATGATTTTCCACCTTTTAGTTACAAAAAGACATTTCTATAACTTCTCCATTGTGATCCCATGTTTTCTATAAGCTGACATCTCTTATTGGCTTAACACCGTGGATTTTGAAGAGTTTTCATTTGCTTTGCAACACAATAATCCTCTTATCACAAGTGAAAAACTCTGAAAAACAAATGCAAGTGCAACAGCCAGGAGAGTGATTATGAACTGAGCTGGGATAGCTGGATAAAGAGCTGTGGACTGATGGTCACTCCCAGCCTTACCAGAAACAAGATCCATTCCTTTGGAGTTTAGTTCCAATTTCTCATGTTTAAGTCATGCTCCTTTATGGTTTCCCTGCCTTGTGCCCTGATGAATCTTGCATCACTCTCTGCATTCAGTGTGGCCAGGAGCACACAAGGAACGGCTGGATTTCAGTCCCTCCCTGCAGATGGAAGAAGAAATTGAAGCTCGCTCTCAAATATGCTGGACATCTGGGCAGACTTGTGTGCTGTTACACATAAAATAGGTGTGGTGGTAACATCACCTGTAACCACACTGACTGTTGATTTGAAAAAGCTGGAACCTGATCATTCCCCCCAGGATGAGGTGTGAAGGCCTGATCACCAGGGTTGACTCCGTGTTCTGGATGCCAGAGGTAGGGAGGAAACTTCCTCAGGTCTTGAGTCAGAGACTTGAGCTCTAGGTGAGGATTTTAAGTGTGTTCCTGTTGGTTCCCAACAGGCATTAAGGTATGTCTATCCCTCTTCATGCTCACTAAATAATTCCCCAACCTGGATCTTTTTTGAGGAGGAGAGCTATAAAATGAGAATTTTGGGTACGCATGCAGTTCTCTTGTTTAGTCTGTGTTCTTTCTAAAAAACTTGTTGGGCATTTCAGTTGTTACATAATCTTAACATTTACCCTGGGAATTTCCTGGGAGAGTTATCTAATGCTACATTTTGTACAAATGCTTCAAACCAGTATGAAAAAAAAAAGGTAACACAGTGAAATGGGCTTGATGGAACGCATTAGTTGTGCAGGAGTCTCCAGAATTTCCCAAGGCTTTCTGTTGAATTAATCCTAAAAATTTATTCAAGCAGTTATCATAAACTGGTAAAAAAGGCTAAAGAAAATAATTAGTTGACTGGCATCGCCCATTATTGGCCACATCTTTCTGTTTTGCAACCAGGGTTGAGACACTGTAGCTTTAGCAGTTTTTTTCTCTGTTGGGGGTTGTTTTCTTAGGTATACTGAACTGGGTGGAAGCCAAAGGTAGAAATGTCTGTAAATTATCACACGTTCCAGAGCAGTAATAATCTCGGAGTGTCTCTGACATTCAGAAGCAGAAATATATTACTTGGATAGAAATGCGTATCTCATAGCAAAGAGGCCAAGAAAATACTGTAAATGCTGCAGGTGTAAGGAAATGAGTGACTACATACCATGCTGTATGCACATTCAAATGCATGTGCTTGAAAGTGGTAAAAGAGGGATAGAATTAGGTTTTCTTCACTGAATTATAACTGCTTTTATTAATATTTATAAAATCTCACAAAAATAAACATCAGGGATGCTGAATTCATCATTACTTAGTGCAATAGTATATTGATAACTGAGGGACACACAGTATTCTGAAATGCAGATCCATAACACTTTTCTTGCTGGGTAAATGTGAAGTATTACACTGTGAATAAATACACACTCAAGACTAGTGTGAATACAAGTTTTCTCCAGTAACTCCTGAAAGTCACTTTTATACCATCGTGAAATAAGGTTGAGGGCCTGAACAATGCAGACAGATGGCACATAGGGTTGGACCAGAGTTTATGTTCACATTGCACAGTGCAGGCACACTGTGTAAATCCCCCCAAGCACTGGTACATCTCCATTTTGTACCTATATAGCCATCCAAAAGCGCTGAACAGTTGTGCAAGATCAATGGACATTTTTCCTTACAGCATTATCAGCCACCTTAAAATAGATGTCCCAAAGAACACACACCATGATTCAGCCGAGATTTCCATTTCTATGAACATACTTCTGGAAGTGAAATGAAACTGCTGAGGGCTAAATGTTGGATCGTGACCCTGGGTTGCTGTTCTCAGCCCAGAACACTAGTGCCAAATGCAGGTGAAAGGACTACACTCTCCAGAGACAGCAGTGACCTTCCTTTAGGGAATCTGCCCATCTTTGTACCAGCAGTAATGAGGAATGTAGTATCTTCTCTTATCCTTTAAACACTCAAGGCTAGAACAAATTTTACACCTATTATTTAAACTGCTTTGTAGAAACCATAAAAAATGCTACTCCTATTCCAAAAGGCTAGGATTAAAATGGAAGAAAATATCGATGGTGGTGAGTTTTTAATGGGTTGTAACTTCAGACAGATGATTTGGAGAGGGTACATACTTGATACTGTTTAGGGAACAGGGCCTTTGAAGGAGTCTGCCTGGAGTAGCAAGGACTGACAACTCCATGGATGTCCCCCAGGACAGGCATGTGGCATCACTGGGGAAGGGCCTGATGGCCCCAAGGATCTGACATGGGGTCCTGAGCCAGAGCAGGGATGGGGGAAGCCAGGCAGGGACAGTATCAGAACAGAAATAACTATCAGGTTGAGGGGAGAGATTGTTTCCCTCTTCTTCACTCTGGTGAGACCTCACCTGCAGTGCTGCATCCACTCTGTGGCCCCTGCATAAGAGGAACGTGGACCTGTGTGCAGGATCTGAAAAGTCCAGAGCAGGACCCTGAAGATGGTCAGAGAGCTGGAGCACTCACCTGTGAAGGCAAACTGAAATAGCTGGGTTTGCTGAGCCTGAAGAAGAGAAGGGTCCAGGGAAACCTTAGAGCTGCCTTCCAGCACCTGAAGGGGACTTATAAAAAGCCTTTTACATGGGCAGACAGTGATAGGACAAGAGTGAATGGTTTTAAAACGAGAGTGAGGCACCAGCCCAGGTTATCACAGAAATTGTGGATGTCCCAAGTGTTCAAGGCCAGTTTGGATGGGGCTTTGAGCAACCTGGGCTAGCGGAAGGTGTCCTTGCCCATTGGCTAGGACTAGATGACATTTAAGGACCCTTCCAAGCCAGACAGTTTGATGATGATGATGAAGTATGGCCCTCACTAGAGGCCTCCACTTTTTAGGTGATACATCTGGAGTCACCAGATCTCCCTGAAAACACCTTAATGCCAAATCCCACAAGACAATTTTAACATGCAAAGGAAGATACTCTATACAAAGGGAATAGCTTGTCTGGGAGTAACTTTGGCTGCAGCTATGCCAACTCATTTAATAACTGATACATGATGAGAGTATGCAGTCTTTTTGCTATTTAAAGCCTGGAAAACAAAGAGATTTAAGTCAACATATAGTTCAATAAGCAGCCATGGGGAATCACTCCAAAAAGGGCTGATGTTCTAGAATCAAAACACACAGCTTGAAGATGGATGGTGATGGGTGGGGTAATTTCTGGTATCAAAAAGATTAGGAGATTGAAACAGCAAAATCACCAGGGTAGAGAGATCAAGAGCTGGTAGATTTAAGAGCAGCCTCTTTTTTGCCTTTTCTACAGAAAAAAAATGGACTTTTGTCAGGGCACAAATATGAACAAAGTAAAAGAGAGGGAAAATTTAGATGATTCCTAGGATGTGATTCATGTTAGCGAACAGAGCGCTGGAAAAAGGGTATTTTCACTCTGTGTGAAGCTTTGAGTCTAAGAAGTTTGTATGCCACCTGTGATGGAAATTTCCCCTCTATACATTCTAAGGTCACTGCCTCTAGAAGAGCATCTACACTAATGGAACTGTGCACTAATGTCCATGAGCTGCGCTCACCCCTTGTTTTTCCCCCCAAAACAGGACCTCTACAAAACAGTGGGAACAAAAATTAAACTCAGAGGGATGCTAAGAAAGATTGAAATAGCTGGGGATGGAAGAGAAGACATATGAAGACAGAAAATCAAGAAACAAAAATCCATCCTGAATTTAAAAATCAACAAGTATGAAAGGAAGACAGCATAAAGCACCTGAAGGCCAGCCAGGAAAATGGGTGTCCAGATTCTTTGCACTGTTTCTGCTGCAGTTGTTCTGTGAAGAAATACCAGGGTTTGGCAAAATCAAGCATGTTTATTTACAACGTTTATACACATTTGTACATTTCAAAGCATACAACTAGACATTTCATTACTGCTGTCTTTTATTCTCTTCCCAAGTTATTCTCCACGATGTCTACAGAAATCAATGGAAGTATCTCGATTTTCAGAGATGTAGACAAGCCTAGGATCTTGCCCAGGAATATTTATTTCAAAACAGCTGACTGACACCAGATATGAAAGCCCCCTAAATAAGTAATGGATTCTTTCATGTTCCTGCTTGGTCTGTGTGTGTTCTGCCTGCTGCTTGCACAGCAGATACTGTAAGAGATGCTGGAGGAAAGACAGAAACAACAGACATGTAGGTTAAACATAAGCAGTGATGCTAACAGGGTTTGGGCAGCACCTATTCAGTGAGCCCATTAGCTGTGAAAGGCACTCTGCTGTGAGACAAGCTTATGTCTGACCAATTTTTTTCTCACTGAATACAGAGATATTTTAGAAATTTTTATGTTGTTCCCATGGAAACTTTTCCTATGTCACTCACATTTTTCTTGCTGCTGGTCACATCCTATTTCATCTTCAGTTATTATTACGATTATTAATGTGGATGGCAGTTGCTTTATGACTGCCTTGCAGATTGCATACTCCTATGGTCACCCTTTAAGATAAAGATATAATTGTTATAATTGTCTTAATTGTTGGGATTTAGCTGTCATTCACTTCCTGTATACAATACAGCAAGGAAAAGATCCTCTTGGGTTTTGTTTGCCAAAGCAAGCAGGCCGTTTCAAGTACAATGGTCTAAAATAGCATCGGATGTGGTTTGCATAGGATACTCTCATTCCAATATCCGTAATGTTGTGATCCCCTATACAACTTGTGAAAGGTCATTAATTGTACTCAGATGGGCCTATTATGGGGTAAAATCCACAAGTCAGTTTGCTGCTTAGTGCTGTAAAAAACTGTATTTGCGAAAAAAATGGTGAGTTTTGCTTTTCTTCATTTTAACTAACAACATTCTAGCTGTAAATATTTTCAGAGATGCTGGAGTGCTCCTATTACGTTCTTCTTTTTTCCTTTTATTCCTTCCAGAAAATTGTTGACTGTTGTATCACTGTAGCCCAAGATAAAGCAATTTTGGATCTTGAATGAGTAAAAAAAAAATTATAATTATTTTTGTGTGTGTGTGCACATATGTATGCATATGTGCACACACACACAAATAGATGCAGTTCCGCAATTGCTTGGCTAGAAAATAGTTTAGCAAAATATCCCTCAGAGAGGAAAATTTTATGAATGTGTTGATGAAAATCAGTTTAGATCTGGCCAAGTTACAGCTTGCTGAAAATAACTTTTTGAAAAAGCAATCTTTTTCTTTAGAATGAGAACTTAAAATTGAAAAAATACTGCATGGCTGCACAACTAATACAATCACCTATTTTCTCCAACAGCAGCTGTTTCTCTAACAGCTCACTGTAATACACAGCTTTTTGCTGCAGGCCTTCCCAGTTCTTTCTAATAAACAGCATCCTGTTTTTCTGTATACCAAATATGTAGTGAGATAGACAAAAATGCTATACATTTGTATTTAAAATATAGAAGCAACATGTCAGTGTGTATCTGTGCAATCCTAACGGATCAGACTGAAATTTGGTCAGAACTGATGCCCTGTTTCCTCCAGTTTCTACAAAGGGGTATACCCTGGCTCCTTTAAGAGAATAGAAAACTCTACTTATTGACAATGCACTATAGTCACTCGTCTGTTACAATTCCTTATCACCCACAGCAGAGCATGAGATACTGACAGGCAAGGAGTAAGAAGTTAGAAGCAACTCCCACAAAGCTGCTCTTCCTGTGGTGAGCTGGAAAGGGAGGAATTAAATAGTAAATTATCTTCTTGTTCTTTCACTATCTTGCAGCAAGAGTAGTCCTGACACATCTCCCTTTTACATGTGCTTTTAACATATTTTTTATCATGTATCCTTGTCTTCTCGCTAAAATATGCAGTGCCGGTATTTTCAGCTCCTTTCAGTGCAGAGAAATTGCTTCACTTTTGTCATTTTTCTCATTCTTATATAAGGTACAGACTCTCTGAGTTAGACTGCTCTGCATCATACAGAATATGCAGTGAAACTGCAACACTCATTGGGCTGATAGCTGCCTTCTCTTCTTATTTGAATCTTTTTCCTCCTGCATCTTAACATGGCTTTGTTTTTCAGTGCCTGGATGCTTGTGAGCATCACACAACTTTTGCTACATTTTGTTCTTCTCACATGAGATGTTTGGCTCTTTTGCTGGGTTTGTAGGAAGCAGGAGGCAGGTCTGTGAGTGAGAACACTTCAACCTCCAGCCACAGAAGAGCATCCATATTGACAATGCCCATTTAATTCTCAGTGGCTTTCTTGTCAGATGTATTTTTTCTAGCACTCACTGAATATATTTTTGTAGCAATACAGAAGTCATCAGAGTGGAAGAAAAAAATATTTTTGAGAGAACTCTATTTTTTGGAATTTATGCTTTATTGAAATTATCAAAATAATAAGATCAGAATGAGAAACATCTTTCCTTCCAGCATTTCATGTACCTCCTCCTATGCATCTTCAATCAAGTAGCTGATTTAGTGAAAGAGCATATTCATTATCCTATATTTTTTTTGAAATGGTAATAAATTTAAAACCAATTTTTTAAAATGTAGCTCAGACAGAAAGCAGGCAATGACACATAACTGACTGTACATTTTAATCTCCTAAAGCAATGACCAGAAATATACACCTTTGTTAGATCTCTTTCTGACTGTAGTAGAAGTAAAAACACACATTTTTATACCTCTTGGTTCAGAGAAACATCCAAGGAGTGTTCTAAGACTAAGTATCTCTAATTTCCTTGGAATATAGTATCCACAAAACATGAAACCATGTCCTACATTAGGATGCACAATACGTCATGCAAGATAAGACAAAAATATATCATTCTATTTGATAAACACAGTGTCGCCATTGTGCTACCTTTAAATACTCCATTCAGACATAAGACAAGATCAGACACAGATCAAACAAGTTAATTATAGTGTTACTCCACTTGCCACAGATCCCACAGTATTACCAGAGGAATTTATTTAAACAAATGTTTATTCTAAACAAAAACCCAGGGGACACAAATCTATGCTTTCTTGGAGGCCTTTCTATGGAATAAGTCAACCTACAGAGTGTCCAGGAAAGGAAAAATATTCAGAAATAAACTGGGATTCTTTGAAGAACAATACACTTAATGAAAACAAGAAGGTTCCTGAGCCATTTAATTTCCATTAACTCTAATTGATCAGAATGGGTTTTTTATCATTCTGTAACACATTTAAAAGTTAGCTTTTCTTTTTAAATATATTTTTAAATCCTATCTATTTATCTCAGGTGCCCGGAGTCTGGCAGCTCTCTGTATTCACTCCAGGTCTGCCGTGGCTCTATCTATTGACATATCCCATACATTGGGTTTAGATTGTAAAATCCTCCACTAAATTTCACAAAAACAATTTGCACAGTCTTGCATAGCTCAGGGCCCTTATCATCTATGCATGACCATCTAAGCTAATTTTAACTTGCAGAGTTTCTTGAATACCCTGCAAACCCTTAGTTTCCATGGAAACCCCTGCACCTCCGTGTGCACATATGAAACTTCCACAAAGAAATCCACACAGGGAAATAGTGCCTGATTTTAGGTTAAATGCTAGTTAGAGGTTACGAGTATTACAGTCTCTAAATCACCAGTATCTATGCATTTCAGAAAATGATGTGGTTTCACCCACAACAGAATGAGTGAAATGGTCCTGGGTGAAAGTCCTGCAAAATAGAAAGAAAATCATGCTCTGCTATTGTCAGCATGGATAACAGAATAAAAAAATTTGAAACATTGCCATTAAAAAATGACCACTTCTTGTAAAAAATCATCTTGTCCCCCATTATCATACTAAGAATAAGCATTAAAAAGAATAATGTTGTTTTCATTTGTCTTTGTAAGAAGTGACTTCTCTGAGGCAAACAGGCAGCTGGAATTTTGAAATGATGTCTTAATAACAAACGCTTCAATAAACTTTTTCATACTGATCTGAACAAAAATCATCTGCTGAAATAAAAACGCAAATAGAACCACGTTAAAACATTAGTCAATGGCCATAAATGTGTTTCTGGTGGCTTCTTTAGCAAGACCAGACTAGAGATAAGCAACAGAGACATACCAGGAAAAAGGGGAGAGAAGGAATGTGAGCCAACAAACGGAGGTAGGACTCTTCCTACCTAGATTATTATGGGGTATCATTTTAGTGCATATTTATTCTTTCTGTATTGATTGTATCAAATGGTTAGGTCTGTGTTTTTCCTGCCTTCACTTTCTATGGAAATATGTTCAAAAATATATTCTAGAATATTATAAGCAGAAAAAAATTACTTAAGCTATGCAAAGGTCACAAAGACTATCCCTTATGTTTCCACTGCACTGGTTATAGACAATGTTGCCTAAACTGCTTTGCCTTTTACTGCTCTCTGGACTTGGGTGTTGCTCCAGTGCATTAAATCCAGATTAAAATTGATGCATGTCTGACTTCTGTCTCTGGTATTTTCTGACTGTTTCAGAGATTTCATTTAACCCTTCTCTCTTTTATTTCTACATTTATACATGGGAGACCACATAACCTATTTCCAATGGCTACAATGCAATAAAGTAATTGCACTGCAAGCAGATAAAACAATGTCTATACTAAGCATTATTGCAATGAATATAAATATGGCTAAATCAAGAAATGAAGAAGTTTTTTCTTTGTTTTTTATGGTTTTGATCTGAGCTTACATTACTTGTAATTACTTTGTATTGCATGAATTTTAATCAGAATGGTTGTTAATCTTTTTATATAAAATAAATAAATATCTGTGGCGCAGAACTCACTAGAGTCCATTAAGAAATAACACAAGAGATAATCCTCTATCAATTTCAGAAGATTATCTCTTCCTGATAAGATACTTCTTTATTGATTTCTTGCTTACTGAACTCCCCAGGGTCTTTCCATAAGGGATGCTTACCAGCTTTTAACTAATGGCATTACAATACCACTTCCACATTCTCTTCCAACAATAAAATGTACCAAAACAAATCATCTGCAAGGGAAGATCTGCTGCAGAATATGGAACCGCTGTGTTCATCTCTATGTTAATGGACAAAGGTCATTAAAAATGGAAAACTAAAGTCTTTATCACTTTTAATATATATCCCACCTGATCTGAAAATGAGCTCACTGTTCTGAAAGCATTTGGTATCCTGCATATGGGAGGTCTCTATACAGCTGTTTTTCAGTCCATTGGCTGATGATGATGTCAAGTGCAATAAAAACAGAACACACATCAATATCATAATCTCTTTCTTATAATTAAAACGTTATTTCCATTTACTACCCCAAACAGAGATGTAAGAAGAGCATTGTGAGATAATAAACATATTCTGTGTCCTTTCAGAAGTAAGAGTTGATTAAAAGTCCTCATTCAGGTCAGTTGCCTCTTAACCATAACGCTACAAATTCAATCATCTAGCTGAAAATGCACTATGCATAATAAACATATAAACTTTATAAAGTTCTTTTTAGAAAAGAAAAGTGACTAACATACAGAGGCCTGAATCCTGACTTGACAAGGGTCACACTTGATTTCTTTGCTGTTAACTTTCCAGTGGAGGAGGGTGACTCAATGAGTCCTTTGACAAAAGCAGCAATATATAACACCCTCCTAATAAATTCAATTCAAAACCATTAAGAGATGTTCCAAGTAATAACAAACCATAACAGTACAATTATATGGCAGGGAGGTGTATTTTTACAGTTGAACAGATTTAGGGAAACTAGTGTACCAAAGATCAGGCAGTGCAACAACAATAAAACCAGTACAGAAGCCCAGAGTCCTGAAGACTACAGTTCAGAGAAATAAAATTTTCATATTTTCATCCTGCCCGTGTAGGATGTGAAGTTGACTTGCTGAATAATGCTATGAAGATGAAATTTACCACATTTTTGAAACAAGATGTTAGGACATTTGACCTTTGTGCTGAAGACACTGACTTCCTGAATAGTTTGAAGATTTTTAAAGTGAAAAAAACACCAAAGGATATGTCAGGAGATATCCTAGCATCTCATGGGGATAAAACTCTTTTTAAGGGATATGGACATCGTTTTTGTCTTTTCTCATGTGCCTGTGCCTCAGCCTGAATCTAGATTCGTGAAGCAAAAGAAAAGTAACAGGTGAGGAAAAGTCCTTTTATGGAATTTTTGTTTGATCCAAAGGGATGAAGTTGGAAAAGAAAGCACATGCAGTATTTCCTCTATGACAACTATTTTATTAATTTCCCTAGTCATTTTCTTAATGGTTTCATGATTTTTTCTCTGTGGGTCTTGGAATTTTAGGGAGGACGTGGGGACTTTGTTTGTTTGTGGGTTGTTTTGTTTTGTTGGAATCACTTTGCTAGAGGAGGGAATGGAAGGAAGGAAGATGTCAGTGGAAATCATGTTATGCTCCATTAACTGTAGCTGCTGTATTGGACAGTTTTTGCTGAACTGGGACCAAAGTGAATCCATTTGGAGGACATCATCCTTATCTCCTTATCTTTTGACAAGCAGCTATACTGTTGTCAATGCCAATTTGAATGTTAGTATACATTTTTGCTCTTAATGTCTTTAGTTATTAGCTCAACTACTTAGATTCAGGTATTTTTTCAGTGTCTGGGTAGACACTATTGAACCCTTAAACGTCTGAGCAATTCTCTCATCCAGAAACAGTTATGTGCCAGATAGCATTTAATAACTGCTACCACAGAATGCCATCAAAGGGCATCTAAACCTCAGCATTTCAGCCTGCAGCTCTTGTGATGCTCATTCCAAGCGAAGGTGGGAAAGTTGGGCTGACTGCTCCAGGGCAGGCAGGGTGTGAAGGAGGGTAAGGCTGCACAGAGCATGCCAGAGGAGGCAAGCAGCTTCTCACACATCCCAAATGCAGTCACTTCCACACAACCCTTCACTCTACACTAGTAAACTTCCTCTTCCCAGTTTAGCCCCAAGAGCCCTTGCATGTGCTTCGCCTGCCAGTAATTACAAGGTGTTTCAAAACTCTACATCCAGCCTAGATTGTAGATGTTTTTCTCTACCTCCCTCTCTGCTAAGTCATTAATCAGTCTGACATTCTCACCCTCTCTCATCCCCCCATTGTCCTTTCCTATTATCCTTCTTCATGTAAAAATAAAACTGTTTCTTATTTTCATATTAAATCTTCTTCATTCACATCCAGATACCTCCATTCATATGTTGCAAATGGTTTTCTCATCTCCTCTCCTGTTTAGGACTTCAGGTCCCAGAAGCAGAAATTGTTCAAGGGTGTCTGAAGCCTAACTGGGAGAATCAGCACTACTCTAAAACTGCTACTAGAAAGATATTTGTAACAGCGATACCTAGAGATTGTAATTGAGTAAATTTGTTGGGGATTTGTAGACATAGTACTGAAAAAAACCTCCAAGGAATGAGTGACAAAGCCTAAAACTTATAACAAGTTGCTGAACACTAACACATTACAGCATGCAAAGAAAAAAAAATATTGAAATCTTGAACAAACTTACAAGTGAAAATGTGACAGATTTAAGTGCTGAGCTATTCAGTTAAAGCACATACTGATCTGTCGCCTTAAAAATTTTGGTAATCTTGTAATAAAACTTATCTCAAGCAAAACTCAGTCTACCAAATATTTGTCTCTGAGAAGAAAAACTACTGTCAAGTAGAGTAAGGCTGATAAAGTTCAACTGTGGTTTCTCACAGTGAATAGAGTCTATGGACTGATATTTGAAACAATGGATTAAATGGATGAAGCAAACATTTGGTGTCACTGTGTGTACAAGTTTGCCGAAAGACCAGGGCAACTCCTTTGTAGCAACTCATAATTCCTATAGCCTGTGTACCTGTCAAGTAGAGATGAGAAACAATCAGGTGGTAAGAGTAGATTGTTGTTTCTATAGAAGTGATTTCAAACAATCACTGATGTTTGGCAAACATCAAATGCAAGTAAATGACACACAGAAGGTCTGTGAATTATGTCCTCAAAAAGTGCATGGGTTTAGGTTATCTTTAAACACGGGCATTTGTTCATGTGCTATTGTCTTATACTGCAAACTACATTCTCAGCAGCTGTGATGTGTCACACAGCCTTATGTGATCATGGATGCTTCAAGAGAGATAGATGTCTCTTAATCTTAACTTTACATTTTTTTCTCTATCTCTTCTACACAGGCTTACTTCCCAGCCTCACTGCCTTGTCCTCATAATTGTTGCCTTCCTTCTGTCATGGATTTTGGCCTTTCTGCAGCCTCAATATTGGACTTGACCTGAAAGTGCCATGGGAACAACTGGGTGCAGGCCGGAGCAGGCAGTCCTACCCAGCAGGCACATCCAGCTCTGGGAGAGGAGGTATGTGCTAAATGGGCATGGGCTTCTATTGCAACAAACTGTCTACAGGTGAGAGAAATTCAACCATGTGTGAGTAAATACAAAGAGCAGCCTCCTTCATGATAGACGCTGGGAACGGCATTCAATATTTTTGATTTTTACTGTTTCCATTTTAATTTATGCTGACTGTTAACTATAAAGCTTTCCAGACACTTTCTTCACATTTTCTTAAACCACCTCAGTTCAGCTGTTCTCAGCATTGTTACTTATTTGTTACCTTCCTCTCCTCTGGCCCATTTCCTCATCTTTTTTTCCATATATTTTTCTCTCTGTCCATTAATTCCCTTTTTAAAAAGTCAGCCTCTGGAACTCAAAAATCCTTCCATTTATTTCATGGAAAAGGAATTGAAAACTGTGGAAGTAGCAGTGTATTTTCACAGAGTTCCTCTGCTTGTAGGATTTATCCTTTCCTCTGATGGTTTCTCTCACTCTTTTGTTTGTAAAAATTTAAAAGAGTTTTTCCTCAAGAGGTTTGCATGATGATGGCATTTGATGATAAAAGGCCAGCCAGAGTGGCCTCTAATACACGGCAGTATGGTCTTCCTATTTTTGTTTTTCAACAGTGCAATCCTTAGAATATAAAGATTATACTAGAGATAACTAGAGGCAACCTCCTGTCATAGACACTACTCCAGTAAAATGCTGATGAAGGTGTGAATCGAGTCCAGCTCACTGCTTACCACAGTGGGACAGAAACTTTTAGCCACTTGATGATCATCATCAATTCAGAATGTATTACTCATAAATACATGCTATGTGATAATTGTTTAATATATGTTGATGCCTTTCATAACATGTGATCAAGGAAATTAGAGGATGCAAGCAGAGGTTGCAAAGGGCAAAGAAATTGTGGGTATTGACACTGAACACTTGTACATTGTGTGTTAAGTGGTGAAGGTAGGATTTCCAACAGCATTCATTAGCAGTGTTCCTCCAAGCTCCATAGTTGCTTTCCTTCTTATTTCAGTTTCCATGCAGCTCAGAAAGAAAAAATTAGCCATCAGTAGCAATAAATTAAATAAAGCAATAAAAAAGGATAAGGTCTTTCCTTATGTGAATAGATGACCATCAAATGCTGTAGTGAAAGGGCATCTAATATAAGAATTCTGAATCTGTCCACCTCCTCCAGGGCTCAGCTCAGTGTTGCAAAACAGCCACTTTTTCTCTTCCATCTCCTGCACAATGCCTCACAGATAGCACGACAGCCACACTCCTGGTGGGTTTCAAATTGCTTATTGTGTGCAGATTTATAACATAAAAAGCAAGAAAAAAACCCACACAGGCTGCAGAATAAACAGCACAGCTGTAGATGGGCATTTTAAGGGAAACCATGGAGCAAAAGCCAGCTGCTGCAGGGTGCAGGTGGCAAAGCCCAAGCCAGAGTTCAGGTTGCCTTTGTTGCAGCTGTTACACAATATTCTGCAGCTGCTTCCTACTCCAGCTTCTCAGATTATCACTGAATGCATAGCCCAGCTGATAAATATCTTTAGTATTATGGAGGAAAACTAATTATTTGTGTACAAGATAAGACATGCTTGCAAAGTTTGTATTTGGTAAAATATGAAGTCTGTTTTGTCATGCTCTGGTTTTGTGGTTACAAAGTACGTTTTGGTAGCTAAAGAAGAAGTATTTCAAAACAGTGTTATTAAGCAATCCTGAATTCAGAGTGTATAGATACAGACTAATTCCTGTTTAGTTTTAGATAAGTACCTACAATGAAAGAATACCATTAGCTGCAGTTTTCATGCTGTTGCATATGTCATAAGTTCAACCCATGGGAAAAATGAGTCACTACTTCTATCATGTCAAGAAAACATGGCAAATAAATGGTTCGTACAGAGGTCACTTGTTGTTTCATGAAATCATTTCATACTCAGATCTGATACAGAGCCAGAAATCCTAGCCTGTACTAATTGCCTTGCTGGTAGAGCACACAGACCCATCACTCTAACCTGGGATACTCTAACATATTGATGTTCCCTTTTGGTACAGGACCAGCATGTTTTGCCTTTGGCTCTTCTTTTGTGCATGCAGCTTTTGACAAGGTCATTTTACGGATAAGGGAGGTAGGAGGTGCACTTCAAGCTGCTAGATCTTAGGTTGTTCAGAACAGGGACCTCAATGGGGAAATCTTTGACACTCTTCTAGATGTCACAGTGCAGTTTTCTCAGGAAAAATGAGGTTTTCCATGAGTATATAAGGAATGGGTGAGAAGAGGGAAGGTGTGGCAAATAATGAGATCTCATTCTGACATGGAGGTGACCCGTGAGGTTCAGATGTGGGTGGAGTTCACAAGGCTGAAATTATTCCCAAGTTCCCCATGATAGACAGAACCCTGACTTGTTCTTAGAGTTTCAGTTTATCCCAGGACTGGGACCATTCTGTTTTTAGTGCTGTAACAGTCCTTTGGATAAAATCCTGGTTTTCCTGAAACTGGCTAACTCCTCCAGTCCTCAGCAGGACTAGAGTTTTAGCCTTTATTGTTTTTTCTCCTAAATACATATATGTATGTATACAAAAGAAAGAAAACAGAGATATTGCTGTTCTATGTCCATCGAGTCACTGAACCCATATAATAGGTTTGCTTCCCTCTACTCAAACCAAGAATTGAGGCCAAGTATTCATTTTTGTATAAACTGAATACTGTGACTTTCAAACACAAATAACAATGTGGGATTTTTTTATAATAAATTGGTATTAAATTTTTGAAAAATACATTGTACAATCAAAACTTTTTTTTAGAGTTTTTTACAGTTAATAGTTTCTAAATGTCAGTGTTTGTGTCCCAGCTGGGGAGGAGAACCATCACAGAAGCAAATAGAAAATATAATATGAATAGTACATTTGCTGTGCAAGCAATCTTTCAGGGTGAGTGCATAAATGTGTTTGGGGAAGGACCTCACCAGTGTATGTTGTATATATTCACTAATTATAATTTTAAAACCTTATATAATAAATTATTTTTAAAAATTAAGGAATATGTTGTATTTTAATAGTCCTGATTCTAACTCCCGATTTCCTTCCACTCATTTTAAATCTTTTAAAATACAGATTTTTTTCAAAGTCATATCCTTAATTTACATAGTAGGGAAATAATGTATCAATATTATAAAATCCATATATTGTGGCAGTGTGAAGGCAACATGTCTTTGCAGTGCTTGTTTTAATATGCACACACTTTAATGCCAGAAAATATTAACATGATAATAACTGCAAGTATGCAATAAAATTTAGACTGTAAAATATGGCTGTGTATTACTAAAACATTACCAAAAAGTCTTATACACCCATCCATTGTAAGAAATTAAACAATGTGGTGTAGACTCCACTTACCCTGCAGGTTATTGGGAGACTGCATTTAATGCCTTTGCTGTCTCAAATAGAGGCAATAAAATACCTGTTAAATAAATAAAATACCTGTTAAATCCAGTTTACCTTTCAGGCATTTCTACAGATATTTAAAATCTCTGCACACATATAATGCTTTCTGGCTGAAAACTAAGTCGTTACCACACTGAGTTTTCAAAACTGCTGAGGTATTAGACATTTGTGTGGCCTGCAGTACTTTGAGGAAAAGTCATAGTAGTTGTGAACAGCTCAAGAGGTTTTTTGTGAAAGCTGGGATATACAAAATGTGGACATCTGTAATTCTCAAAACATGGAAGTATATGGAAGATAGACTAGAGTCCATATGTTAGTTCCCCTTTGTTTATATTGAATATAATTGTATTTAGGATTTTTTGTTAGTAGCACTGCACTCAACTTACAAAATCTGAAAATCACTGTGATGAGATAGCACAGCCTTATCCTGTGTGGTAACCCCACACACAGACACACTCTGGGCCTCCAAATCTCTTAGTTTATTGGAGCCATAAAGGAGCTGAACTTTTAAACTGACAATGTAAAAAGATCTTCAGAGTATGTCAGAAATTCTGATTTTTATGTTTTTCTGAAAACCACCCATCAAACCTTAGAATGTGATGTATTGGTATTGCTGTTATGTTGTATTCTTTCCATATTACCATAATCATAGTTCTGCTACTGAAACAATTTTTTTCCTTTAAGTGTAATATTATTTTTTAAAAAACATAATCGAGGGAGTTTTAGGTTCAAGTGTCCTTATTACTACCGTTTTTTGACAGTGTAATATTCATATATACTGGATCTGTCCTGAAGATTGCCAACGAGTTGACTCTTGCTGGATCCTCTTTTAACCTTCCAATTCAGTTGACTCTAACGCTTCCTTTATTATACCAATATTTTACATGCACAACTTGTGGTAGTGATATTTTCCTCCTTTTCTTTAAGGTGGGATATCACATGATCCTGTTGTTATACCACAGTGGTCATCCATTTGAGCTGTACTGATCTTACCTTTGGTAGAACATTTCTCCCTGTTTTTAGAATTGAGATTTGGTTGGCACTCCAGATCCTATATAATATCTTTCTGAAATGTTTATGACATTATGCAACTGGTCAGGGAAAATTCAAGCCAGGAACTGCCACGCATACTAATTTTTGACAAACACAACCTTTTATCTGTCAGCTCATTGCAAGTCCTGAGAATTCACTACAAAGAAGGAGCCTCTGTTGACTGGGGACTTGAACTTTGGAGCCTGTGCAAAGTGTGAAGGGAAATACTTGTTTTCATACTGAGATGGATGGTTGTGTAAATCACAAGGCCAAACAGGGAAAAACTGAAAAATGGATGGTTTGTTGGAAGAGACTTGGAGTCATTTCCCACCATTATCAAACTTGTTCTCTGTGAAACTGGCATTTATAATCTTGATGCTGGCACTCATAGCAGGCTGTTAAGGGGTTTGAAAGATATGTTGTCATGTTTGCTCATATTCCATAACATGTTTTAGATAGCTGATTGCCACAGATTTAATCCTTTTTTCCCCATTCAAAGAAAAGGTGGGATTATCTGCTTGAGCCAAAAAGGATACTCAGCACAAAGATGTTAGAAAACAAACGATTGGTGAGCTGATGATCCTGTTACTGCTGTAATGAAGCTGGCATTACGGTTTTTACCTGAGCCAAGAAGTTGAGATAATTTTCTATATAATGAGAGGAAAATTCACAGCACACTCATGTTCCAAAAAAGATATTTTTTCCCCCAAGTTTGTTTGTTAAGTGTCTAGTTTCTAAGTGTATCCATAATAATGAGAGAACAATTAATCTGAGTAATAAATTCTGAGACAGTGGGTCTGGGAGCTAGATTTCTTGAAATTGACGACCAAATTATTACAGAATCTGAAGCTGAAATGTTTAGCATGCTTTATGCAGTGGTAAACTACCATTTTATTTGGCAGTGTATTGAAATAAAACTGCTAATACAGAAACCTGTCTTCTGATTTAAATAATTATAGAGTTACTTTTTTTCTTTTTTCTTTTTTTTTTAGTGAACCTGATGGCAACAACTGCACTCTGTCAGTAACACAAGGCTATCTTTCTGCATAAAATAACTGGCTGCATTTTAATCAAAAAATTAAAATAGTTCAGAGGAAAGTGACAATAGTAATTAGACTCAAGAAAAGGCTTCCATATGAAAAAGAATTAAAAAGTTGAAGTTTTAAAGTACATGGATAAGAGGAGACATGAAGAAGTAGATTTTAAGGATAGGATATTTTCCAACTGCAAGCTGTGGGGATTCTATCACCTTCCCTACTCTTGAGGATCTTTGTAGGACCCCAGAAACCAGAAAAATGTTCAGTCACTTGCCTAACTCTGCTCTATCAGTTCAAAATTTGCCTACGTCTCTTTAACTTAAAATGCATACAGACTCTGCACCTTTCACCCACAAAATCTGGAAGCACCTTTTTACCCCATTCATAAACATTTTCCATGTTTTAAAACTTCACCATTGTAGTTAGGGAGAACCACTGACACTCCTCAGAAGTGTTTGGCAGAGCCTGCAGTCTACATCTAACCTGCATGACAAGTGACCACAGCCTTGTAAAAGTTCCTCTCCCCTCCCTCCCCTTCAACTGCACTTGAAGGTGATGCCATTGAGAAAACAGAAGCAGACAAAGGGAGAAGTGAGTCCCAGCTTACCCAGTCTTGAAAGAGCCCAAGGACCCTTGCTGATACGTTGGAATGACCACTGCTCCCTCTGCCAGGGTAGATCCCACACTGTTAGTCTCCAATGGCTGCAGAGTTAGAGGCATGTGGTTATGTGGGTAAGCAAGACCTTTCTTATAAGGATTTCATAGTGGATATGGCAAGGGATGACTGACAATGGATGCACTGAGCTAAGGCTTTCTGCATCATATGTTTCAAGTTTATTGCTCTCCTTGGGAGACAATATGGACATAACTATTTTCTATTTTTTTACTGTTAATGCTGATACATGCAGTCAGTTGTTATTTTCTGAACCTGCACAAGTCTTCTTTCATTTGGAATATATGAATGACATTTGAGAATGGAATGGAATGACATTGGAATATATGAATGACATATTTCATAGGGAATATATGAAAAACTGAGGCAGTAACACTAGAACACCTTTTCAATGTACTGTAAAAGTCAAAAAACGAGCTTTGTTTCCCCAAGAGAAAAGACCCTTCTGGCCTGAATTGTTACTTTAGAAATCCTCAATGTGGATGTTCCAGTTCAGTCATTATATTGGTGCAAACACAATAGAGAAACCTTTTTATATCAGCATTTTTCTTATCCCTTTAAAATACTGTTCTGTGCAAGACATTGTTTAAGAAAATGCAACACAGAAAAGCAGGTGTGCAAAAATAAGTATATGATGGAGCTGAGCACAACTACTCATCTCTAACCCACCAGCATTTTTAGTTCTTCCACGATGTCCACACTTCCTCTGTCTCTGTCAGGCTACCAGGCCACACCACAGCACACACAAATGCATGCACATGAATAGGTGTGGCTGCGTGGGTGTGCAGGAAGCAACCCATATGAAGTAGGACAGTTGTGTTGATAGCATTGGCAGGTTTGTGTGGGTGAAAGGACACACATTTAGAAATCTAGGACAACAGGAAACAATGGCTCACTAAAGCCATATGTAAGAAACAGACAGTTCATCTATTAAGTCATGATTCATTCATGTGCCAAAGCTCCATATCAAAACTCAGAGTAATTACTGTTGAGTCATGCAGACAAGGAGATGAGCTCAGAGCCTGGCACAGGTATTGCCAAGAAGTGATACAACAGCAATCACCTGGGGTGGGGAGAAGGGAGGTGCCGCTTCAAAATCTTGGGCAAGGCCAAAGGCCACACAATGAGATCGAACTACCAGTGTTTATTTTAAAAGCAAACACTTTCCATTCTGTCTGGATATGAAGAAAACCTTAAAAATATAACAATATAGCTGCTTTTTGGTGTACAGCCTGAAATATCAGCTTCATTAGGAGTAAGCTGTCCTGCTGTGTCTCTCTCTGATATATGCTGCCAGGTAAAGAAGGAACATGTACCGTGGGAACAAACAGAAGCAGAAGTGAGAAGGTCAGACTGTGCAGTTTCATGCAAAGCTTGGCCTTTCTCTGGCTCTGGAGAGGCCCTGTCCATTTTGGGCATGATAATCTTCATGCAAAAACCTATCTGCTCACATTTTCCTGGTCTCCTTTGCACGGTGACTTTTCAAAACTATGAAAAGATGATTTATGCATGACATACAAGAGGGCTGGCTATGAGTCACAGTCAAGATGCACAAGTTCATTCAGGGGAATGTTCCACACTTCACCAGTTATTATTTGAATTCACTGCCTTGGATAAAAATTCCACCACTGATTTGCACAGCAAACAAATAAAGCAGAGTTAACTAAGCTACCTAAGTTCACTGGGAACACAGCCACGTGTCTTTAGGAGACTTGTCCTGACACAGCAAGGGATGAAATGGAGTGTGCTTTGGGGAGCTGGTAGCCCTCAGGAGAGTGCAAGTTGTCAAAGTGTTCTGTCAGCACTGCCTAAGGAACTGAGCATTTCCAGGCATGCCCTGTGCAGCAGAGGATCAAAGCTGATGCAGTTGCAAGGGAGGGAAGTATCATTCCCAGGCTAGAGGGTACTGCACTTCCTCCTTGGCCTGTTGCTGCTCTTGTAATGTTCCTGTGTGCCAGGATGGAGTCTGGCACTGTAGATCAGATTTTTGTGGCTCCTCAGCATCTGTTCCTTTCTCTTTCAGGAGTGTCACATTCCTGTTGGCTATTTAAACCAAAATTGACATGCAGCCAGGTTCCTCCTACATGTGTTTATTGCGGCAGCTCCCCATCTTCCTCTTTAAAATGCACAGAATTCATAGAAATGCATAAACCTTGACGCAATCATTTAAATTAAAAAATTTAATACTCACCAAATATAAAACATATTGGAAATAGAAAAGGTTTAGTAAGATTTTTGTCTTGTTAGTATCTAAGTCATTAAATACATTTTGAGGTAATAAATTTCCATTATTATTCTGAAAGATAAATTAATTTTTCAGTCATTAGCTAAAATAAAACTGGTATTGTTATTTTGCAAGTAACTCTGACTTCACAATCTTTGCTTAGGGAGTACTGATTTGAGATTCTGAGAATCCAGAAATGAAAAAAAATGCAAAATAAAAAAATTCATTAAGAAGTCCCTATGATTAGCTCTGCTTACCCCTCTGTAGAAAGTTTATGCTGCTGCTGGTGGCTTTGCAAATGAGTCTGTTCTTGGAGGAGGCTAAATAATCTTAGTTGCACACAGAGACAGATAAAAGCTGTACAGCTGAGGGTAGGGCAGAAACCAATTTATTGGCTAATCTAGGCTTCTAATCCCTTTTTCCCCTCATTAAATAGAAAAGTCTAATTTGAACGCATCAGAAGCACCTGAAAATATCTGTAGAAGGCCTGTGGAAAATAGATCATCTTTGCTATATTACAGATAATTGGTGCAGTTTATTACCTCTATATTGTTTATTATCTGTGTATATTATCTATGAAAGTGGTAACTAAGAGAAGTTATGAGGATAATTTTTAATAAACCTTCTCCATTTAAACTGTATTCAAAAGAATAACATTTTATATGTTCAATGTTCAAAATGTGTTTAAAATAAATCCAAACCACATTGCTCATGAAATCGTTTCATCTCACTAAATTAATGAAGAGTTTCTGACTTTTAAGTAGCTATTCAAGAATACATTTTCTTGTTTTCATAATCTTTTTTCTGTTAGAAAAGTGGGTGTCATGTGAGTCATTTCTTTTTGAGTTGCATAAGCCAAAGACTTCTGTATGACAGCTGGCCAAATTTACTTCCCAATTAATATAAATAACACAAATAGCTACTTTGCTTAGTTAAAAAAAAAAAAAAAACAAAAAAAAAACAAAAAAAAAACACCACACCCACCTTGCTAGAGAGTTCATAATATGCACTCAGATAATAAGGGTACCAAAAATTACTACCTAGAGTGTGTTAGGATATACAGCATTTTATATGTAATCTGACAAAACATATATGGTCTCAAACATTTAAATAAACAAGATTTTCATCCAAGAAAGAGAAGACAGATTATACAAACAACCTGGGCAGAAAATTTTGAATGGTCAATGGTTGTTTCGAGATGACAGCATTCAAAATATTGTCAGCAGGAATAAAGTTTCCAGTAAGAAGAAACTTCAAGAACCTTTTAAAATTTGAAAATTGGTGCAATGAAAGACTCATGGTCCTTGGAGCAGTAATGGGTCTGACTGTCCCTGCCCACCTCCCTGGGTGTCCCTGCCCAGCACCCCATGCCAGCCCCCTGGAGCCGCCATTCCCTGCTCCAGAGATGCTTTGGCAGAGCTGATCTCCAGTCCCCCACAGCCCTGCCTGGCCTGGCCACGGGCCCTGCTGAACTGGGCCCCACATCCTGGCCTGGCTACAGCCCAGCTGGGGCTGCCTCAGTCCCTGCTGCTCCTGGCTGGGGCACTGGGGTGGGCTCTGGCTGCCAGACCCTTCCCTGCCAGGCTCCTGGGGACTCCCTGCCACTCCATCCCCAGAGAACTGCCCCGGATGCTGAAATAGGGTGGCTGCATCTCACGGCTGCTTTCAGTTCTGCAAAAGCATACACCACATCCCTTGGCCAGATTTCTTCACAGTGCTTTTATTTTTAATCAACAAATTTATGTTTAAAACACAAACACATTAGAAAGCCTGCCTTTCTGAGGTAAAGAGCATATGCATGCCAATGCTGGAAAAGCAGGGATTTTCCATCCTTCCCCTCAATCAGAGGAACAGCAGCTGTCAGATTTTGTGACTGTTTCCTGAAAATACCAGGTACTTTCATACTCTGCGCTTATTAATGTATTTTTAACTTCCAACAGAAAACTTCCAGTAGGTATGTCAAATGAATCACAATGTTCAAGGCTTGCCTGCTGCTTCTATCACAGATTAGAAAGGACTACAGGGAAAGCTGAAGCAAGTAAAAACTGTAAAATAGAGCAACACCCAGTGCCCTAGAAGCAGCCTCAGGAGTGGAAGGATGTGATCTCAGTTGCTTTCCATGCTTGGAACAGTGCCACACAGCACATCTTCATCCCATGGGTTAACTTCTGACTCCAGCTCAACCTCTTGTCAGCGAGGCCCCCTTCCGCAAACCTATTTTCCACCCAGTCAGTGTCCCAGTTGCAAAGGCTGAACAATATTTTCACATCCTGGGTGTGAGACACTGCATTAAATTTTGGTGAGCTTCTTGAGGTTTTTCTTTATGAGGTCTCCAGCCTAACAACATTCCCCTTCAAGTCAACCCTGTCCTCCAGCACACAGACTGTTCCTCTTTGATGCATTCGCCAATTCGTTGAGGGTGTGTTCCACTCTATCATCCCAGTCATCAATAAACATCAATGTTGAACAGTTTGACCCCAGCATCAGTCCTGGGAAACACCATTAATGACTAAACACCAACTTTACTATGAACATTGAGCATAAGCTCATCTCTGCACCCATGTTACAGATATGTACATCTACCCATCTGGAAGAAACCCCCTCAGTTTGTCTGGTAAGATGCTATCAGAGAATGTGGCAAAAATCTTTCTAAAGTCAAGGTCGGTCATGATACCAACCAGTCTCCCATCCTTCACAAGGCCAGTCATGTCATCACAGAAAATATTCAGGCTAAGTAAGCATGGTTTGTTGTTCATAAATCTATAAGGGCCATTCACAGCCCCTTTCTGGGCCTTCATGCAGTTGGAAATGGCTTCCAAGTTAATTTGCTCTGTAAACTTTCCCAGGAACTCAGTTGGGGCCAAGTGTCCTGTAGTTGTCCTGTAGGTAGAGCTTCCTTAGTGCACCTATGAAAGTGCCTCTTTCTCATCTCTGGGAAACTCCCCTAACCATCACTGTCTTTCAAAACTGATGGAGACTGGTTCTGCAATACAGTCAGCCAGTTCCCTCAGCATGCAGGCTGCACCCATGGATATCCTTACACCCAAAGTGCTTAAGTAGGCCATAACTAGATCCTCTTTTAGTATGGTAGTGTGTCTCTCCCTCAAACTCAATCAGTCAGCAGAGACCTAGGGAAATAGTTGGTTAGTAAAGACTGAGGTGAAGAAGGCACTTATTCATGGTTTTCGTGTTCTTTTTCAACCACCCCATTCAGCAGTCAGTCTTGCTGACATGATACCTACAGCAAATGCTTTTGACATTTCTCACCAGGTTTAAATCCAGCTGAGCTTTGGCTTTTCCCTGCATGCCTGGGCAATGCCTCTGCACTCCTCCCATGTAACCTGCCCCCACTACCACCTTATGTACACCTCAGCCTCAGTTATATGCTCTGCTTTCAACCAAGATGACTCCCAGTCATGCTAGACTCTATGCTTAAACATATTCAGGAGTTTTGGACAAAAGCAAACCATTAACTTGCTATATACAAGCTTTTTGGTTATAAAATATGTAGATATTAGTAACAGCTATTTTGAATAGCTTTGATATGCACAAGTCAAGAATATATCTTGTCTTCCAGACTCATCAATAACAATATTCTAAAAAAAAAAATGGCAATACGTTTCTAAAATGTTTCTTCTTCTTATATTTCTCATCTTTATTTCTTACAACCAAGTATCTAAGGGTCTTTCTTGCTCCCCTTGTGTACAGAGGTATAGATAAAGTAACATGCCATCAGCCTGTATAAGTAAAACATGGTAAGTCATCCAACAAGTAACACTCCTCTACAATAGTTATCTTAACTATTTTATTGACCATTAAAAATTCAATTTGCTTAACTGTTTTATCTTCATTAGTCATCTATTTGATTTTATTCTTGTAAGTCTTTTATTCTGATATGTCTTGTATTCTAATACACGTAATGTGTTTTTATATACCTAATAAGTTTTAATGCACCATAGTACAGACACAAGAGTTGTGCTATTGAGTCACTGATTGGTAGAATCATGCACATTTTTATGCTTTGTTACAACATCATAAGTCAAACACAAATGACATCCTCTCATTTACTGCTTTGACTGCCATGTAAAATGAAAAAATCGTGAAGAAACTTAAAAAAAAATAATAATTCCAAAGCATTTTCTTACAAGGATTGGAAAAATCCACAGAAACCAAATCACATGAATCATGAGATAACACAAAATTATCTTTCAGCTCTCTTATTGTCTGAGTTTATGGCATGAAGGTTTTTCACCCTATGAATTGTAAATCTCTTCAACCATGCATTCTGCCTTTCATTACCTCCTCACATCTCACAGACTGAGCAGGAGGAGGATGTGTCACTGTGAAAGCTACACAAGTAGCATTTAAGTAAGGACAGAAATTGGGAGGAGTAATTTTTCATAAATGATGTGTGTGTGGTGACTCAGTGCTTCTGTTTGGAACTACCCCACCTTTGAGATGAGAGCATGACAGAGAAACTCTCTCCCATCCAAGTGCCCACCAGCCAGACTTGCATTCTGCTTTTGGCTCTTCTGTCACATTGACCCTAACCCCAAACAGTCCTGGAGGTGTTATGGAAACCTTTCAACCTAACCATCCCACTCCCAAGACTGACAGCAATTATGAATGTGTCAGATGGAATTTCTTTATAAGATACATAGAATAAGTGAGTTGCAAAATGTTACAAAATCCAGATACTTTCACAATGTAAGCTTGTAGCTGCAAGTCAAGTCTGTACCTGAGCTAGAAGACGCAGGGACATAGCAGTCAGCCTTCTGAATCCCCTGTGCTTGTACCAAGAGGAGGGTCACTGCCAATCAGCTTAGAGATGCCTTATTTGGATTCCCTTTGCAGGTCTTAAGGCATAAATGTAAACTGTTTAATAAATGAATATTGGTAAGTCCAGTCTTTCACCCCTGGATGTGCTTTGGTAAAGATCAAAGATGTACAAAACAGAGCTAGAAACGGATTATCATCAGATGTTTTAATGGCTGTCTTTGAAATGAAAATCTCAAAAAAGAAAAAAAGAAAATATATATGTATCTCAGCTGCAGTGGATGTCTGAGACTGACCAAGAAGGACAAGATTTTTCCTATATGCTCTTAAGAAAAGCATGAAAGCATTTCAATTATTTCCAGAGTGTTAGATACATATTGTATTTATGATTACTGAGGCTACTGAAACTGTAAAGTATGTTCACCCACATCTTTTTCTACTTTCTCCTACTGATGCATCCCAGATCTCATCACTCACTATGCACAGAGCTGGGGGACACCAGCCCAACCTGTGGATTCTCCTGGAGGAGCCAAGGACATGAAGGCTCAATGCCACAACTATTTTCCAGAAATCATGATCCTAAATATTGCCAAAGTGCACATATGCTTTTGGGAGCATGGAGGGTGGATCTGCATTTATCTTATGAAACTCAGGATGAATATTCATGTATATTTGGTCCAGCAGGAATATGGACTCCCTGAAGATGTGTGAGGTAGAAGTAAGGTGGATTTCTAGCCTTCTTGTCCTCCTTGCAGGATTAATATTCTTCTTTTTCTCCCAAGTATTAAAGTGGGAGTCCTATATGCATAACTTTCCAGGGTAAGATCAGCAGAGCTTATGCTGGTGTTGCTCACGGGAGGACAATGGGACATTGGCACCATGTCAGTGTCACCTGGGCAGGAGGTGGTGCAGATGAAAGGCAGATGTCAGGATGCCACATGAAGCCCAAGTGCCTGGACCCTCAACCTGCACCAGCACATGTCAGGTATTTGGTTCTCTGCTGCTACTCTGAAGTAGGACAATCCTAAAACCCTCATCTGTTTTTCCCCTTGGATTCAGTGTGTTTCACATTGCTAAGAGAGCCAGACATTGCCAGGGAAGGCTGATCCTCCTGTGCCTGTGCAGAACCAAGAACATGCATGAATAGTAAAGCTGCTGATCCCAGAAAGTGCCAGAATGATGATGTGCTCCATTAACTCATCCAGTTGAAAGACTGAGGATGGTGTGAAGCATCTTGGCTGGGATGGTGCTGCGCCCTATGGCAGTAGAGCCAAGTTTACCTTGCAGACTGACTTGCACACTGACTGAATGCCCCAGAGACAGAATCTTGATACTCATCAACTATTTATCAGGAAATAAATTTATAAAGGATTGCATAAAATTAGATTCTTCACAAACAAGTTGATTATTAAACAAAATAAGAAAGTAGGAATAACCCCACATCTCTGGCTATTGGTGTTAGGGTGCTGCATAGAGCATTTAAAATCGTGCTGTTGTTTTGATGCTGGCCATTCACTAACACTGTAGAGGTATAGAGGAGGTAGCAACCAGAGTCTGAACACAATGCTGAGTGTAACTAGCAGTATTTTCTATAATTCAGACTGTTTAAGCAAGTTATGGACCTGAAACCTGATCAAAGTCAATTGAAAGGTTTCCTTTGCTAGGATGCCTTAAATTTCCAGTCTTTATCTTACATCAAATATTATTAAAAGTTGCATCATGAAAAGTTCTTTTGTGGCTCTGAGCTCTGATTTCTCATATATCAGTAGTTTTCATAGTCCAGACTAAACTCTTTTTAATATTAAAAAAATGTGGTTTTGTCATGTCCTTAAGTCTTTTCTTGCATAATTTGACTTCCAGAGAATAATTCGCAACTAGAAGGCAATGTTTCTAGTATAAATATTTCTCATAAAATGATGTCCTTTCTTCACTGTTTCATTTCCCTTTTACACCCTTCAGCTTCATTATTCTCCCCTCTTCTTGATTTTCCTTTAAATGAATTTTCCTGAAAACATGGCAATACTGCCAAGGGAATCTTTGCTCTTCTTGACATTGCATTTTATCTCTGATTTTAGGTATTCTCATAAAACAGATAGAATATTTGTGCTGAAGAGTAGAGACCAACAGAAACATGAATATCATAACTGGGAACAGAAATATCACCAGAAATCAAATCATCCTAAATGATCGTTGTTGAGGAACAACACACTGAATGAGGAGAAAAATTCCTATTGCCTAACCATGCTTCCATAAAGGCTTTATTAAGTTTACTTTTGCCCCCACATCCAAGCTGTTTCAGTTTAGCTTAAAAAAGTGAACGCGCTTTCTTACATATTTACATGACTGCAGTGCTTAGTTTAGGTCTCAGCTGCAGGCAGATGAGCAATTCTAATGCTACAAGGACAAAAAACATGTATGCAGGCAAAGAAGGTTAAAATTAGATGGGCTGTTTGCTACTTGTCACATGCTGTTTTAGATTGCATCGGCGGCTCCATGTATGCTATACTATAAAAAGATTAGTCAAAGCCAATGAAAGGAAAACATTGAAATTGTAACACACTGGGAAGGAAAAAGAAAAATAACTGTGTACCATTAACAGTCCATCATTTACCCTCAAGCACTTTTTAAAAGATCTTTTTATTGGTGTTTTGACCACTTTACAAAAATTAGAAAGTTACAGCACTGAATTGTAGGCCAAAAAATAAAAAAGAAAAAAAGTGAATATATTAGAATACAATGCTTCCATAAAAAGGATAAATAGTTAAAATTAGTGTGCATGATCATCCATGGAAACCTGTGTTTGTATCACTGATTCTAATAAAAAAGATGTGTACAGTAAGACAAACCACAGTGACACGATTACAGTAAACAGACACAGTAAATCTCTCAGTATAATGCAGAGAATTGGGAGGGATTAGGGAAGAATCTTGAGTTGACAGAATTCTAGCTGCTTGATAAAGTTGATTTAGTTAGAAAATAATTCCAAATAATAGGGAATGTTTCACATTCCCATCCTGTATGTAAAAAATAAAGCTAACATAAAAGTGTTTTGAGATCATAGTTTTATCTAATTTTCTATCTTTCCTGAATTAAAAAGTCTAGCATTATATTGTGACCCTTGCAATATGTGGATTTTGTTAACCCTTGATTAATACATTAGAAAATGAAGAGTAACTTCTTTGATTATTGGATATTTCAGGAATCAGGTATTAAAGTATCTGTGATAGCTACCTATAAGATTTTTATAATTATTTTCACAATGGAAGGAAAAAATGTTGGGTCAAAAGTTTTAATGAAATGGTTTTTGCCAAAAGGAAAGAATGTTTTTTTGATGTAAAAAACCCTCGTAATTAATTCAGAAATACAGAATCACTTTGCAAAACATTTTTAAATTATTTAATATCTTGCTGTCTTAAATTTCAAAACCATTCTTTTTTTAAGAACGTTTTCTGCACTTTTCTTTCCATAAGGATGAATCAGTTATTTGAAAAAAATATTTTTAGTACATTTATAAATGGGTTACAAGTAACTTTTATTTATACGTTTAATTCTGGTTTCTTCTACTAAGTGGAAATACCCAGATATTTCTGTGTAGAGTCCACATTTAATCAGGATGTATAGTCAGAAGAAAGGCCCACTGTACCCAGTGTAGTGAAAATTCAATTTCAAAATTGAATCAGTTCAGATTTCAGTAAGTGAAGAGATAAATAAATTAGTTTCATGTAAAAACAAAACAAAACTAATAAAGCAGGCTGGGAATCCATTATTGGCTGCACCAAATCCCCTCATAAAGAGTTTTCCATTAATAAAATTTGTAGGTCTTGCCTGAACAGTTAGAGACTTTAAGAACAAGACTGAAAGGGAGCCACAGTAAGAAGAAGAAATTGTAAAAGGTCAGATTAGTGTTGTTTTGAAGAAAAAGAGTTTACTGGATTTGCATCACTTGACAAAAAAGACACGTTTTTTTCTAAGATATTCAGACAGTGCAGGGAAATGGTAGAGGCTATTATAGATTGTTCCCACAACCCTTTGTATGTGCTATGAAGCCAGATCCTTACTCACATGGACTCTTTCAAGGCTCAGGAGGAAGGTGGGGTCTAAAGATGAATTATGATATCTAACATACATTTCAAAGTGAACTCCTTACATGCTGACTGCTTACTACTTCTTAAATGGGCAAGGAAAATAGTGTGAAAATATACTCTTAGCCAAAAATACATACAGCTTTTTTAAAATTGAAAGTAATAAACTGTTAAAGGGATTACAATAATAAACAGAGGAATAATTGCTCTGTTTACGAGGATACAGTGTACTCTTTCTAATACATCCTGCCTTGAATAGTAAACAGTTTCAGATGCTTCAGAAAATCTAAATAAGAAATGGGAAATCTCCAAAAAAGAAACCTTTTCCCTTTTAGAAAGGGAAAATGGTAAGAAATTACTTAAGTAGTTATTGATCAACAAACTGATAACACAGGCTTTGATCGCAAATATCGTGTTCCCTATTTACAATTCCATTATGTACTGTAACCAACATATATTAAAATATATACAAGGTCAAGATTAGCAGATGGCCATCTTTCTCTGCTCAAAAATGCCTTCAAAAGCTGGTTTCTGAATAGCAGTTGGCAGGAAAATTATGCAGATGGCTGAAGCAACTTTAATATATATCCATTACTGATACTGGATTAAATGGAATAGATAATTATGCATCATAATCACTGATGATTAATTACAAACAACAGACCTAAGATATATACGTTTCATATGTTAGTTCTTCAAGCGGACTGCTAAGGCAGCTGGAGATTGAATAAAAAGATTAAAACCCAAATGAGATATGCTGTTGGCAAAAACAAAACCAAGGAAAAAATCCATAACTAGTCAATCGGCTGCTCAGTACAACAGATATCTCTTGCACTGTACCCTGAAGGTCAGTCTGTGACTCTGATGGCATGTCAAGAAGAGTGATTTGCTTCAGCTGAAATGAAGTCTGCCCATAAGTGAAATATAGCCAGTCTACATTAAATTTAGGTCCCTTTTTTCCCTCAGAAAAACAGGAGACAATCTGTATTGTGTGCCCACAGGCATAATAAAGAACACAACAATTGAGCATGTATCAGAGAGCTGAAATAGCTTTAGGCGACCTATGGTTGGACTACAAAGATATAGCAGTGATTCCTAAAACCATTCAAAACAGTCATGGAGGTCATTAAATTACAAGCTGCATTCTAGACTGGTGTATCATCCATAGCACTATGTCAGCCCTGCAGAACAAATAGATGTCTATCCTTTACCTTGTCCTACTGGCCTCCACTCCAATGCTTCCAAATGCTAACACCACACACCCCTTTAGGGTCCTCAGAATCCTCTTTCAGGCTGGTATTAGTGGTGTCAGATTTTGTGTGTCCCTTTAATGTAATGGAGTTCTTCCCCAAAATTGTTGAATCTACACAGAGATCAAACACAGCATCAGCACTGAGGTGATGTTTCAGCTAAAATAATTTCCTTTTTTAGGAAATACTGTATTATCTACATCCTTACGGAAATACATGTTAATTAAGAACAAAGGAAAACATGGGGATAAAAAACCCCACAGTCTTTCACTAAACTTTTATTAGAGGAAGTTTCAAAAGAATATGCCATGTTTCCTTTTTCAGTAAGGAAGTTCCCCTTTCCCTTTAACAAACAAACATCAATTACACTCATCAAAAAGGGATCTAATGTGTCTGCACCACCTTGTTTATTGTATCAGTTTATCTGTGGCATTGTAATTACTGTAGCATCTGAGCACAGCATCAGCAATGACAGCTTTACCCTAGTGTGATGAGCAACACATTGATCACTGACATGAACCTCAACCCAAGCCCATTTCAAATGTTTGCTCACATCTTCCTGGTCACCAGCCTCAATTATTAATGCTATTGTTGTCACTACAGAAATGACATATGCAGACCCTGAATATTTTTCAGCAAATAACCCTGTCCTGGTCCCATAAGATTCCTGAGTCTGAGTTTGTGATTGTTTTTTCACATAAAACTCTGAAAAGGCAGAGGAGTGGATTAAGATAGTGCACACAGGAGCTGCCAGAAGAAAAAGATAGTTGGGTAAAAAGAGCCATGGGATTACCTGTCTACATGCAACATATTCCTACAGGAAAATAATGTTTCAGTAATTGTGACACTATCAAATTGTTATAAAGAGTACTGAAGGCAAAGACTCCACTCTGCTTCAGGTTTAATCATGTTGGTTTTGTTTAATTGTAGTTTCCAGGCACACCTATTTTGAAATGATGTGTTTTTAAAGTAATTGGAAAACAGTGGAATATCTTCACGTTCCAAGCTTACGGTGTCTCATAGCCTTTTTTTTCTGTTATTGTTTTCCAGTCCCCATCAGTCCACTCAGACTTACAATAAAATTTCCTTGAGAAGCTTCACTTGAGAAACATCAGGAAGATTGAATATACCCAGCTACTCAAGAGAGTAAGATTAAGCCATCTCCATTAAGGTGGTACAACTCTAGTTGAGAAGGAAAATACCAGCTCATCATTTCAAAACCAGCTGTCTTATTGAACAACTTTATTCTAAAATGCTGGATTAATGAGTTTGATATATGATTTCAGTGGATTGCATCTGACTAACTGGACCCATGGCTTATAGCAATATTTCATAAGAGTAATTGTACATGAATGGCATTTTTCTGATGTGCTTCTATAGCGTTCTAATTTGTTCAACTGTCAGATGATAGGAAAATAAAACTGAGGATATGAGAAGAGAAACTGAAATGGGTATTTAAATCCCTTGGACTGTATTATCATTCTGACATTTTAAGACAATGTATAATTGTTAAATCTGAATTTCATGAATGTTACAAGAGTTTTGCAATTTAGTGTAATCTTTATGATTGGTGACAGCAAGGCATGTTACCAAACACATTTAGTTCTCAGTGATTTATATTTTGTGACTTCTCTACATAAAGGAGAGATATAAATAGTGTTTATGGACCTGAACCAAAAATTCCTATATTTATCTTGAGAATAAAGTATACTTGAGGCTATTTAACATGTAGACTTGTTTAAAATGGCTCTCTATATTATCTCTTTTGTATTATACCTTTATATAATTTTGCCTCTGTAATTTATAATGCATAAAAATTTCCATTAAAAGTTGTATTAAAAATATATGACAATCTTTGTGATAGATAGCCAGTGATAGCCATTAATACCTTTTTCACTAAAAAAGTATTAATGATTTTCTGCAGAAACAGATAGCAATGATCAAGTATAATTTAAAAATTTTTTAATTAAATCATTATGAGTTAACCTTAGCCATGCAGAATTTTGAAGCAAGAACTCTATTAGGAAAGTGCATTGATTTAATTGCACTTTTTATACTCTTAGTTAAAATGTCAAAGGTATGCTCTGAATTGTATATTATCTGATGGCTTGATTACTTGCCTGTTAATAATTGTGTCACTCATCTGGAAATATTCTTCTGACATTTAGCTTTACTCCATTTGCTTTTTAAAGTAAGACATGATTTAGCTAAGGCAAAGAAAAGAACATGAAGTAGGAAGCATATGGAAGTAATTATTTACTGTGTAAAAATACATTTACATTTAACTGAGACCTGATCAGCTGGGGTTTTTAAACTCCTATTGGCTATGCATGTGGATGATGTCCTTTTTGGGTTCCTCTGCCCTCTGCCTGCCCTCTGTGCTTGCTCCCACTGCTGCCAGTCTGCCAAGGGACCTCCCCACATTTCCCTCAGAAGCTCCAGTCAGGTTAACAGTTTAAATCACGGCGTTGTCTGGACCAATAAAAAGATGCAGTGCTAATAACCTATTACTGAAGCTCATACATGTCATTGCAGATGAGAAGTCCTCGTGGAAGCTACTGCTGCAGAGCATGGGAATGCCTTATGCAGAGGCTTTGGAAAGGATACATACCCACAGCTAAGCTTTTATGTCGTCTTCAGGATTCAGGGTGGGCAGGTCATACTCTGGCCAAATTACACCTTTCAGTGTAATTACCAGCCACATATAAAATGCTTTGGTCATACAAACCCTGACAACATTGTGCAAGATCTAGGTGGGAGCTAGCTCTCAATAGAAGAGCAGAGCACAAATCCTAACATGTTCTGAGTTCTGCACCGGATGGCTAACCACGCTGGATCTAAATTAATGTCTGCTTTGACCTGTCTAGGCTTGTTCAGCAAACAGAGAAACTGGCCTGCAGGCCTGCTGACAACACAAAGGAAATTTCAACACTGGATTTGGTTGCAACAAATGCCTTGTTTGGGGTAATATCTTCAACATAATAATCAGTCTCGAGAAGACAAGGCTCTAGGAGATCTTATAGAAGCCTTCCAGTACCTAAAGAGGGCCTAAAAGAGCTAGAGAGGAACTTTTCACAAGGACGTGTAATGATAAGACAAGGGGGGATTACTTTAAATTGAAAGACAGGAGGTTTAAATTAGATATTAGGGAGAAATTCTTTACTGTGAGGGTGGTGAGGCACTGGAACAAGTTGCCCTGAGAAGTTGTAGATACCACACCCCTGGGAGAGTTCAAGGCCAGGTTGAATGGGGCTTTGAGCAGCCTGGTCTAGTGGAAGGTGTTCCCTGCCCATGGTAGGGGGCTTGGAATTTGAAGATTTTTAAGGCCTCTTCCAACCCAAAAAATTCTGGGCTTCTATAACACAATTCCATTTTGTACTACAGAGAAGATTTTCAACAGTTATTATTGGGCATGGATAGATAATTTTCCAAAACAATTTCCTATCAGGTTACAAACAAACTGCATTCTATTAATTTCACTCTTTAGTGGTTAATATTAGCTTCTATTTCCTAGGCAATTAGGGGGAGAAAAAGTGATTGTAAGGTCATATTTCCTGCCATTTCTACTTGTTCCTTCATGGATGGACATGGTAGAGGAGAAACATTTTTAAGAAGAAAATTTTTAAGAACTCATGTCCTTAAAAATATTATATCTAATGTATTATGTAGCAAATTATAAAAACTAATAAATTGTCTCAAGTAAGTAAATTGAGAGTCTTCCAACTCTTAAAGTCACAGCTCACTTCCCACAAGATCTCACTAGATCAGGGATTCAAGTTTCACTGTAGTACATGCCATCCAAGTCCAAGTGGAGAACTTGGAATTGCCACTGCAGGGCTTCTCACCACAGCACTGTATCTCAGTGTCTGAGAGGTGCAGAACTAAGGAACTGTTTTCCAGTAATGTTTAGACACATCATGGTAAATGAGTGAAATTTAAATATTTCCTATTGTTATACTGAATACCATATGTCAACCAGACAATAGATATGCTGATTCTCCTTCTTCAACAAGCTGAATTAACATTCATCTCTCTCCCATTGCAAGAGGCTGGTGCTGCATTACCACAGCTTATTTGAACACTGTCGATAATTTAAATGCAGTCAGAGCCAAGATAAGATAAGAAAATGGGTAGAGTCATGTTTCCAGTTGCTGCTTTGCAAATCACAAAGCTAAATCTCTCATTCAAAAGGAAAAAAAAAAATAGAAAAAAAAAGTTTAAAAAAAAGGCAATTAAAATGAAAAGGAAAAACTAGAACAGGAACTGCCACCTCCCAGAATTAATTACTGTGTCCGAGTTCAAATGTCAGATTTGCTACCTGAAAGGTGTCTCAAAGGTGCTATATATCACCTTGTAATTTCTGCACTGCTTTCTCCTGCCACCTTCGACCAAGTGTCAGAAAATTAGGCCCAAGTTATTATTTAGAGAAGTACAGGGGGATGTATATTAGAACAGACTGATGATATACATAATTTAATATATTGATCTGTCTTTTCATCTGTACTCAGTGCACCAAAGTTCTCTTTAAAGAACTTGGATTAAACTTATCCAACATAGGAAAAATTTGTTGCCAGTACTGTGATGCTTGAGGATTTTAAAATATATTTTAATTGCTGAAAATTTATGTACTTTTTGAATGTCTAAAATAAACTTTTCCTGTTAATGGACACTAACCTCCATAGCAGTAGTAATTAAAAATATACTGTCATGATATCAAATATCATGATCAATGAGTAAACAAATACAGCTACCAAAATAACCAATAAAAAGTGAGAAATTTAGTGGATATATTAATTTCTGCATGTTTTATATGAGTTTAACCTACCCTCCTCCAAGTAATAATACAAAACTTTCAGAAGACCTTTATCCGTATTAAAAGCAAACCATATTACTAGAAATTGTGTCCTATAAAATATAGAGCCACAGAGTCAGAGAATGGCTTAGGTTGGAAGAACCTTAAATATTCTTTAGTTCTAACCCCCTTGCCTTTCATTATCTTTGTAATCAAGTAGCTTGTGTTAGAAGAGACCTTTGCATTCATCTAGTTCCAACTCCCTGCTGTGGACAGGGACATCTTCCACTAGACCAGGCTGTTCCATCCTACCTGGCCTTGAATAGTTCCAGGGTTGGAGCATCCACAGTATGAGTGCTGGTTTTTAAGCTGGTAAGAAAAATGTAATTTTTAATGGAAAAGCCAATTATTCCCAACAGTTTGGATTTATTATTAGGACTTGCCAAATGTGAAGTCTAGCAGAGGCAAGGCTGTCTTGGTCCCACATGGGGGGCTACCAACAGTGGGGCTGAGCACATGCACACACATGCTTCTCTGTGTGCATGCACATTTATACATGATAACATGGCATAAGAGGTGAAGAATTAAGTAACTGGTACTTGTGTGTATATTTCACTGACTTGGTTTCACTATGTGAAATGCCAAGGTGCTCTAGCTGACACTAATGCAATTTTCACTCTCATTTTTTCTAGTATCTTTTCATGTCTTTTTCTCCTGTCTTACCTGGTGGTTTTGCTTATGAAGTCATGACAATCTCACTTTCTACCCGCAATACATAATTTTTGTGGCTTTTTTGTTACCGATATAAGCTGGAAGAAGTGACTCCTAAAGGTTCCAAACCGGGAGAAAATGGTTAATATAGCAATAGTTTATTTTGGTAAAACCTTGGCATTTTTTAAAGCTCGGTATTGGCAATTTGAAGAACATGTATTTCAGGAAGAAAACAAGGGGTTTCTGCTTTCTTTCCATGCATAACAGGCAATAACAAGGCTGAGAGGTATAGCATTCTTGAGGTAAATTTTTCATAGACATGGAAGAAACCATAGCGTTCAGTACATTTCCAGATACCAAAAAATTAATTGAACTGTTAATAGAGGCAGGACAGAGGATACACCTTACAGAAAAATGAAATCTCTGCTAATGATTGCAGGCCATTTATGTTCGGGTGTCTGTTCTCCTTTGTTTTGTAAACCTTGTGTTCTTGGTCACCTCACTCCAATGTGAAGAGAACCTTACATGGTAGGACTCAGAGACGGCATCAGCTCTGAAGAGAAAGTAATGGAAAACCTTCTCCCATTCCCTTCCCCTCCTTCCTTCCTTTGTTCCTTTCTCCCTTTCTTCCTCAGAAGACATTTTTGTGCTTATCTGAGTGAGGCCAGTTATCACTGGTCTCCCCCTCAGAACTTCACTGATAATGCATGCTAAAAGTCATTTAATACTAATTGCAGAATATTTAAGCCATAGAGGCCTGATCCACTGCAGAAGCATCACATCATTAATGTAAGTGCAGTGATTGATATCTGCACTCTGTATTTGCATTTGGCTGTCACAAGCTATTCAGCTAAGAGAATACATGTTCTCTAACCCTTGATATCATCACTCTTTGCTCTCTGCCATGTATAGCAAGCATTAAAATATGAAACAGCCTAACACTGGGAAACATTTCCCAGTACAAGTCAAGCTGACGTGGCAGGGAAGGCACACTGAAGTCTGTACTCTTCCCTATTTCACTGCTTTCTTTCAGAAATACCACAGGGAAAATGAGATACAAGCAGCAGTGGGGTCATGAAATTTCTGCAATGCTGAAACTTTTGGGGAATTTAACCATTGTGTCATCACTGCTCAGAACTGTGTTGCTTTTGCTCTGGAGCTTGGCAAAACAGAATGAAATGAATTGGCCAAGAATTGAGTGCTGGCAATTCAATTGTTGGCCCAGCAGTCACAGATGTTTTCAAGGCAGCTCAAGCTGTGCTGTTCACCAGCGTAGTCAAAACTTGAAATATTCCCCAAACAGTTGTCTTTAATTGGGTTTAAATGGATGGGTTATGGACTGAATGCATATATATCACCAGATATGAATCTAGCAAGCACAATAATAGAAGAACCCTTCAGAATCTTGGGGGCTACTGTTCTGTGTGATGGGATTAATGGAATACAGGATGCCTTCAATATCCAGAGATCTGTTATTAGGTTCATGCCAATACTTTGTCCTCTGCAGCATCATAAATGATATGTCATGCCAGCCGTGATTTTAGGCAACCCAAAGAACCATCTGCTGCCTTGATTGCAGATGCCTTGTCCTGACATGTGCCAGCAGGACAAGTGGCAGCATAATGGTGCTCAGAGTACCGTGCTGGAATGTCATCCTGGACGACTGACAACAAACTGGGTCTGTTTGCTTTCTTGTTTGGATACTGGGCATGTTTTCCTCTTCACAAGATCTTTGTGAACAAAGAAACAGCTTTGCAGCCACCAAATACTTAAAATTGTCAAAGGTGCATTGGCTGTCTCAGCAAAGATGATAAGGAACACTTGTAGGTATTTAAATTCCCAGTCTTATCAGTAACATGTTGAAACTCATTCAATGATCTTATAGTTCACTGGTGCACTCACCTTGTCTTTAAATATAGCAGTTTTGTGGGTATCCTATGTGAGTCAAATAGCTGTCTGACCATGGTGAAAAATGGAAATGTTGCATATAACTTTGTCACATCCTCATTTTACATTATTTTGACCTTATTCTTTGAAGGATATCACTATCACTGAAGGAATAAATCCTGTTGCACATGAACCTGATAGGGAAAACAGGGTTTTATAAAGTATAATGTAATTCCCTGCTTGCAGTACACAGCCATAACTGAGAAGTAATGACTTTTATCTAAAAAAAGAATCCATTGTGCTAGCTGAATCTCTGAGACACTCAGCTTCTACATATAGTACAATTCTGTAATAGAATTGTTTTCCACAGGAAAGCAATCGGAAAGCTGATTATTAATTATCTGTACATTATCTTTCAAAAAGGTATATAAATGTAAGGACAGGGTCCCAGCTGAAGAGCAGTGTTTAAAATCATTTTCAATAGGCTAAAACTTCATAAATACTGTGATGTTCAGATATAATCATGGAGGAAAGATCTTCCCAAAGAAAGGAACCACCCACCTGTGCAGGCAAAACCTTCCCATCTCTTGCCACATATCCAGATACATACTGTTGCATCTAACCACTGTCTGCTGCTAGGTCGAAGGAACCATTTCCCACCACTGCAAGCAGAATAGTAGCATGTGCAAGGAATAAAGGCTGAGCAGAACTGACTTGTAGCATGGAAAAACATCCTCTCAGCACTGCTGCAGGAGCAAGGGATTGTACAACAAAAGCCACCCATAAATTTCACGTTCTTTGTTCAAGAGAAATATAGGCAAGCCAATCATACCCCATGCTAATGATCACTTTCCTGTTCTCCCTCAAACTCACTTTCATCCTTCCTTGTCCAAAGTGAGGCAAAGGTAACTTGAGCTAAGAATGATTGGATCAGCCAGTATGGGGGGTTGCATGAAAGGGGAGGTTGTGATGAACCTTTGCACACACCCCAGTTTTGAACATGTGCCCATCCTTACATGAGGCTTGTTGCTCACAATGCAGTAGAGCCTGGGGCCTGGTCCAGATTGCAGAGACTCTATGGGGCTTCTAAAGGCACAAATATTGGCAGTAGCCCTGAGGGTGATACATTCATGTTGACTCAGAGCACAGCAAATTAGTCCCATCAATACCAGCTCACAGGTCTCTGCACCACACAGCAGTAAGTAGTACAGCTGTACCTATGTACCTATTGATCATCTCATACTTTGCATCCTCTTTAACCAATTCCTGCACTCATATCTAGCTATCTCAACACCATAAGCCCCTCAGTGTGTAGAACTAATACTGGACAACTCAGTGTTGCAATCTGAAGAATTAAAAACATTTTCTTTCTTGCTGTGGTCCAAAGTTGCATCTCAGGATCGTTTTCCAGCTAAGTTGCATGGTATTACTCCTGGCCCCCTATACCAGTGCACAGGATGGATGTGCAACAACTTGTGTAAAACACCATTTGGATGTGACTTTAGCAACAGTTAATTTGATTTAGCAGTGACAGGATAAGCTCTTTTGGTGTCTGTTTTGTGTACACAATGGTAAAGTATCTTTGCAGGCATTCGGGAAGAGCTCTGTTAATGCAGACTATTCTCTGAGATGTTAATGGAAGCTTGCTTTGGATTCGTACCAGCAGTAAAGACAGACACCTGCTTCTGCCTCTGCTGTTCTGGATAGGGAGTGGGATGGGTGGAGCCAAGGTACTGCTCATTTCAGCTCCACCTGCTATGATGAAAATATAAAGATATGCTTAGACCCAATGTCCAGGCACCCACAAACAGGCAGAAAACAAATTACTCTTAATGTCTTGACCAGACAGTAGTAAAAGCCATAATTCTGACTGGTACTCTTTTGTTTACCTGAAAAAATATACTATTTTTTCCATAGTACCACTTCAATAATCCAAAATATCTGGCAGTTAAAAAAACCTTGAATTAATGGATAAGTTTCACTTGCTTTTCAGTACCTGTCTCAGCTTCTGGGTCTCATGTTTTCCAGCCTATTTTTATAAGTCTAAGAGCAGCAATGCAGCATTTCAAATTCCAGACAATGTGAGACTGATAATAAAATAATAGAAGAAAAAATATTTTATAGCAGACATGGTAGATGACAAGGACCTTTCTTTCATTTTATAGTGAATTGCAAAATTAATTTTGTGCCAGAACTGGCTGAAGTAATACAGTAGCAAAAAATTGAACGATAATCTGAAAAAAACCTTTTTCTTTATTGTATTTGTAGGTGGCAGTATTTTTATGACTTTTGTCTATGAGTAGAATTTGTGATGCTTTTGCTCATCCTTTTTATAAAGAAGAGTATCACAGCTTTCCACTTTGGCAGACACCTGAACCAGCTCATATGTGAGGTAGCTGAAGAGAAAAACAAATAAATGTTCTTCTTCTGGAGATACAAGGTGGCCTACCATGACATATCATATTTTTTCCCCAAACTTATCTCACTTTTCTCCAGGGCAATCAAAACCTAAAATACTTTCAGACTCAATGGTGATGAGATGGCTTCAATGGTTAGTGAAATTTGGAAGCAGACCAACTGTAGTAATAATGAAAGTATTTGCCCACAGATACAACTTTCTTTTCACCTTAGAATGATATTTAACACTATGCAAGGGCCAGAAACCTTCAGAATATTATTTCTCATATATTAACTCTGAAAAAGACAGTATTTTTTTGCAAAAGCTCTTTATTTCCACTGAGTTTGTTCAAATGCTTGCCTGATATTAGAAAAACAAGATGTCTCTTTGACCTTGGCTGTTTCAGGATGACATTTCACCTGTGTATTTCCATTTTCATACCTTTCAAATTGTTATGATCATTAGGATCTTAAAATCTCAGCATTTCAGAAGTTCCTATCTAAGCAATTGTTTCTTTTTCAGGACTGTATTTTTAAAATCCAAAATAGAGGCACAGCTCTGGTAGATTTAAACAAGTAGTGTAATTGTGACAGTAGTGTAATTGTGCAATATGATTAAATTTTGCAAGGATGTATCTTTTAAAAGTTGAGGTTGTAAACTTAACAGAAGCTTTGTAAAGAACCAGTGAAAGACCATCAGGATATCTTAGTGATTTTCATATTCTAACTAAATATAAAATACAATGATATAAATAAAAAATAACAGTTGTTTGTATTATAACCATCTGCTAACATATTCAAAACCAACAATCTTATAGATTTGAGATTATCTACATTACATATTTTTGTAGTCCTGTGCTTTAGAAACTTCATTGTTGACTGACACCAAAGAGGTACACAAAGCTTTTCAAACATTTCCACTAACAGAGGTGCATTTTCAGGAGATTGAATAAATGAGACTTACGCTTTAATTCACCTTCAAATCGCAACACAGTCTTTTTTTTAAATTATTTTTTAATGAGATTGCAATCACAGTGGTGAGAGTCTCTTGTGCCAGTCCTGTAGCAAACCAGCACAGGACTCAAATTCTTTAAGCTCTGGCTTCAGGGCATAAATGATTGTTTATGTCCTTGACAAACAAAAGAGCAAAGGAGTGAGCAAAACAGGGTTGAATCCCAAAAGGTTTTTCTTTTTCCTTCAGTCTTGTCACACCACACTTCTCTCTCACTCTCTTTTCGAGCTTATTATGAGAGCTGAGGGCTATTTAAATCATCAGTCACATGCTGTAGAATAAATCCATATGGATTTATAGTATTGCTGTGCTTCCCAGCTCTCAGAAGGATATACTCCTATTTTAAAAAGTATGGTAGATCTTATACTACATAATCAAACAAAAGATTGTACACAAAAGACAACAATAAATGGCAACATAGAAAGTGGGGAAAAGCATCTAGTTGAATATTTTAACTGTTGTTTTTAGGTTTGGTCTCAACAATTTTCATTTGTATTTCAGAAGCAAAATCAAATAATACATTAATTAATCTTAGAAATTAGATCCAAATTGTATAAAAAAATTCAGCAACTACCCCTGACCTCAAAAAAATGCAGGCAAATAACACAAGAGAGAAAATACTCCAAAATATCATGGAGTTGATATTGGATATAAAATTGTTTGTGGAAATCTCATTTGATATTGCCAAAACACAAATTAAAAAGTTGTAGGGTATTTGACTTATAGTCAGACTGACCCACTGCAGTACATGCAGTGGTCTTGCTCCATCTGGCACCATCCAGTTTCAAGTTCTGTATTTTCCTTTGTATAAATTCTACAGAATATTAGAATTAATTCAGAAACCACTTACCGAGTGAAGTTACCTAATGGGAAAAGCTGGTAATCCTAAAATTTTGAATTTCTACGTGATAAACAGAGATTTCTGGTGGAAACATCAGTATATTGGGCTATTCAGGGAAGCAGGCTGCCCAGAGAAATCATGGAATCACCATGCCTGGAAGCGTTCGAAAGATGTGTAGATGTGGCACTTGGAGTCAGGTTTAGCAGTGAGCATGGCAGTCCTGGGTTAACAGTTGGACTTGATGATTTTAGAGGCTTTTTCCAACCTTGACAATTCTATGATTCTATGATCTGTGGTACTCAATGCACACCATAAGAGGACTGTTAATGTTAGGTGCAACCTAGGATAAAGCAAAATGTGATTTAGCATTGAGGTCCGATCTACTGGGCTGTGGAATGTTCTTCCAACAGCCAGGGCAGAAAGCTCCAAGGCAGAAATCATTTGACACGTGACCTGACCACTGCTGGTGTTAGCAGGACCAGGCCCTGGGCATCACTGAGAGAAGGGCAAAATTTCAGTGTGTGTGCAGCCATGGCCAGAGACACAAGGCCCCACCCCTCCCATGACAGGGCAAGGGAACAAACTGGAGAAAACCATTTTCAGAGACCCCACAGAAGAGTCCACCCAATACCCTGCAAACAAGGCACTTTCATTCTCACCACTGCCTAGGAGAACTTGCTCAAAAAGTACTGCTGTTGCACTGGGGATAGTGTAATTAGCTTCTATTGCTGCCTTTAGAAAAAGGGCGAGAATTGAAATTGTTAGATGTTGACATGATTATTAAATATTACTGCATGGAGATATTTAGGTTTGCTACATGGAAACTTTCCAAAGAGCAATGACAGTTAATGCAAATTTATTTCCTGTAGCTTCTCTTGGCATTAGAGTTTTTAAACAAATCTTCAAGTAGATTACTTTCTTAAATCCTAGCCAAGGGATTCAGAATTATTTTTTTACATCTCCTTCCCCCACTGCCTTTCATTTGATGAATACTAATATCAAATGAAAGCACATATACTGTGCCCTTGACACTTGCAGCTTTTTCTTCTGTTAAGAAAAGCAAAACCAAATGCAGTTTTCTCTGCAGAATCTGTTTTTCTCAGCATTTCTAACTGACTATTGGTGTTCTGTTCCAACATCCTGTGGACTATATTTCTTCCATATCCTTGTTTCTTCTTTTTTTAGAAAGGTAATTTATGTGCTGTATTTTAAACCCTGTTTTTTTTCTGCAAGCCTGCATTTCAGTCTTCTAGTGGGTTCTCTGCTTCTCTTTTTCCTTTTGAATGTGCTTCCACCTTTGGATCATCTCCTCTCCCTCTCAGCTAAAACTTATCAATTGAATTGAGATGTTGACTGATCTCCTTGCATCAGTTTTGTTCCCATCTTTTCTTGCACAGTTCCAACACCTAACCTGTGTCCATTCATTTAATCTCATCTTTAGCCACGTTGACACTTCCTGAAGGTCCCTTTTTTAAAGTCATGGCATCTAAACCGAAATTCCTGTGGCTGTGTCTGAAACCACTGACACAGCAATGGTATGATGGTTTCCCTATATCACTGTTAGCACACTGTATGTTAAAAAAGCCAGTTCCTTATTTTTGCATCAACCCAATACCATGAAAGCCGAAGGTAGCTACAGCACTGAGTTCCCCATCTTGAGCAACCTGACAAAAGGAAGCTGACCTTTTAAATTCTATTGCTGTATTTTTGTATCTCTCATTTATTCTCCGTACACGATTTGTTAATTTTTCTCCATTTGCTTTGCAATTCCCAAACAACCAAAAAATTATCATTATTTGTCATATGAGGAGAAGCAGCTTTTCACCAATCTTCTTTGAATCCTATAAATATTGCATTCATTTAATATGCAATAAAGTTCAGAAGCTACTCTAGATTGTTCTGACCAAATTACTTAAAGCAAAAAAATTGTAAATGAAATGCTTTCTATTTCTTCTATACTAGCTTAATTATGATTTTGTAATTATATATTCTAATGAGAACTTTGCAATCCCCTGCAGTACACAGAACCATCTTTTCATTCACTGTTTTCAACACACAGTTATCAAAATGTTCTCAAAATGTAATTAGTTTCTATGTTTTCTTATGATTAAAGCCATTGCAGAGGATGTTTCACACAAATCTGCTACCCGAAAATGAACATGCTTAGTGCTGTGTATCCTATATCTGGATATTCATTTAGGGCACACAGCCAAATCTGGCAGTTGTCTAGAATTGTGCTTTTATTGAGCAATCAGTTGAACGTTCATTCAGCATTTTTCCATATTTTGACAGCAAACAAGCACAATCAACAGCTGCTTCTCTGACAGGAATCATTCCTCCACATACTTACCGGCAGTAAGTACCACACAGTAATACATGAACCATCCCTGTGATACAATGTTCACTCCAGATCTGGCAATCTTTATCATCCCACTTTATACCCGGTGTTTCTCCTCTGGCAATTTTTCTGAGATTCAAGCTTTCTCTTTGTCCATATAAACTTCTCAGAAAAACTGTTTATTTACTCCACGCTCTTCTTGAACAGCCTTCTGATACACCAACCATTTGTGCACACTGTTACCAAGCTTTCTTGCCAGAGTATGTATTGTGGAGTTGTTTTTCCCCAGGAATCAGGATTGAGCCTCACAGAATATTCCCAGACTGGCAGTTCCATTCAGCTTCACTAGCCCTTTACCACATTATTTCCACAGTGTGCCTGTCTACACTACACAGAGGAGCAGTGCAGGAAGAGCCTCAGGTTATCACTGGAGAGGCTGGCTCTGAAACTGGAAGCTGTGCAACTGATTCAATGTGGCTTTGCATCTGGGTTCCCAGTCCTACTTCTCAGTTCAGCTGCTGGTGGCTCCACAGCTTTTGTTTCTGAGTCTGTACGAGTTTGATGCTAGCCAGAGGATACAGAACAGTATTACTGCTGTATTGAACCTGGCAGACATATCCATAAATCAATAACTTATTTTTTAACAAAATCCTGGACTAGTAAAATGCTCAGGCCAGCTACATGAACCAAGGATTTAATGTCATTTCACATGAAAAAGACAGCTTCATCAGAACTCAAACTGCAGAAGTGGTTTCTAGAGTCTCCTACATCATACCTAAGCAATCAATTACTTCCAGGCTTCCCTATGTTAATTGTTAGTGAGAATATTCCATAAGTTCATGATAGGTATCTGTAATAAGCAGTACTTATCAGTGCATCCAGGCTTGCAAGATATCCTTTTTTTTTTTTTTTTTTTTTTTGGCAGTTCTTATGTACAGTGCATGATCTTTAAAAATCTCCTGGAAACACAGGCAGCTTTGGATTGAGGGAGCTGCCCTTCCCCAAGGCTCTCTTCATTCAGAAGGGCTGTCAGATCATCCCTCTTTACATGGACAAACAGGGAGGCACCAGAAAGCACATGGGATGTGGGTGGGATGCTGGTGGACCCCATCCCCAGTACTCACTCCCTTATGCAAGAGGGGCAAGTTTGGCAGCTGGGCTAATTGGTGATGCATTTTCACAAGTGGGTTTTTGTGAGGGAGGTAACTAGATTTCTCTAATGGCAGCTCTGCCATTTATAGGAACAAGCTGCCAGTTTTCTGCTCATATCAGTGGACAATACAGTTACCAAGAAATGCTTCCTCCATCTAAAGAGAAAGAAGCCTGCAAAATATATTTTCCTAATAGCAGATGTCCAGCCAAGTTTAAGGAGAGATAAAATAACAAAGAAATTATAAGCCAGACAAGAATTTATCTGTGCAGATATATAAAAGCCCATCCAAACTGTCAGGCCGGCTTCTGGACTATTCAGCAACCAGAACATCTGCAATAAAATCTGGCTTTTGAAATCCACAGGCACTATCTGCTGCTGAGCATCTTTTAATACAAAGCTTCTGTACTTCTGAGGGAGGTCTGAGGCATGTTTAGGCCTGGTGAAACTATTGTCAGCCATGCACAAGTACTTCAGTATTTTTTTGGTTGCTGGAACTGACTCTGTGTCAGTTATTAAAGCAGTTATTAAAGCCTATCCCAAAATAACCAAGGACAAAACCAAAAAATGGCAGCAAATGATAATTTCAAAACTGCCTTTTTAAAAAGCTTCGAGACACATGCTCCTGATAAAACAGATGCAAGTTTCATTTAAATCATTAATCTCCCATGAACTGAAATCTCTTTCACAAAAAGTTAAATTTCCAAATAGACATGAGTTCAACCTGTAGTAAATTTCTGCCAGCAGTACAAACTCAATCAGATTTCACAGAAATAAAAGATGCTGAGAACTCACAAGGATGTCTCACAAAGCTGAGTTTGGTACTCCATGGCAATCAGCTCTGTCATCTCTCTGTCATTTATCTCAATGCAGCATCAATCTGGCTCCCCGCCTTCACAGTCAATTTTCTGTTTGCACATCTGGATGCTAAACCGATTGGTGACAAAGTTATTGAAAGAATTCTATGAAAACAGTAACATAAAATTTAACATTGCTGCCAGCTGACTGGACAGAAAGACTCCTTTAATTAAAAGCAAATTTTCTGCTTTCCTGTTCCTCTCTCTGCAAAACAGCTAAAGGGTTAGGTTTGGCATTGAGAAAGAAGCCTACATTGGGAGTCTGCAAAACTACTTTTACTCAAGTTTTCTTCACATCCAATTTTCTTTTTCTTTCTTTTTTTTTTTTTTTCAGATACAGGCAAGCAGATAGAAGGGGAAGACGAATAGGATTTTTCTTCAGACAATCATTTTGTTTGCAATAGTTCTCAGAACAAACTAATTTTCAAGCTACATGTCACGCTTGTTAATGAGACAGTAGTACCCAGCATCCCTCTTCCTCAATGTTAAAGACTACCAGTTTTATTAGTGCCGTTTACAACCGTCTTACTTCTATTTTGGTAACACGTACTAATAAACAGTCTTACTACAGAAACGAGAACGTTTTCTCCATAAAGGCTCATTACCTCCAGTCCTGCACCCCCTGGCAGGTGCCCCACAGCGCGGCCAGCNNNGGCCGCCCCCCCCCCGCGCGCCCCCCCCCGCCCCTCCCCCCCAGCACCCCGGGAGCCTTTTCCCCGCGGGCTGCTCTGCTCCGTGCCCAGGGCACGGGGAAGGCAGCGCTGGGGGCCGCGGCAGAAGGCAGGCCTGCCCCCCTCACAGCGTGCGCCACGAAGGGGTCTCCGGGGAGCGGGCCGCGGCTGGGAAGCAGCGAGGGCTAAGCCCTGGGCGGGTCGCGTCCCTCCCGGCCCGGGGGTCTCCCGGCCCTTCGGGCCTGCCCCAGGCCGGCCCGCGGAGCCGCGGGAGGGGCCCGAGCC